>VWZU01005879.1:21121-31222 GCA_013397095.1 Sterrhoptilus dennistouni
AGATATATATATATATTATAGATATATTTATATAGATATATAGATATATTTTATAGATATATTTATAACTCGATATTCTATCGAGTTTCAATTATTAAATTCTCTCAAAAAGGAACCTTTAGCTGCTGTTCTTTTGGGTACCATTTGTTTTTAAGCTTCATTTTCCCAGCCTGGAATGTTGGGACATTCTGGAGTGACTGTCCATCACCTGGTGGAGGATCTCTGACCTAAAAACCAGGAATGTTCATGGCCACAGCAATCAGGTGAAGGGATTTTAAAATCTTGAGGGGAAAATAATGAGAAATCATCATTTGTGGCCTCTTAAAATTAAAATTAAAAATAAAATTAAAATGCTGGAGTTTGGTGTTATGGAACTGATGCCAAGGAGAGAAATGGTTAAAGGAGAAAAAGCAGCACAACCCAATCAATGGCAGGGAGGATTCCTCCTACTTTTAAGAGAAAAGAAAAGACAGGAAAATTGCAGGAAGTTGCAGCACAGAAACTCTCAAATGCCTGGGCTCCTCCATCTCCAGGAGAAGCACTGGATGCACCTAATGAGAGCAAAAGGAGCAGAAACCATCCCTGGCCAGGCAACCCCACACATCCCGGGCTGAGCAGGAAAAGCTGCCACAACACAGAACACAATAATGGGGGTGAAAAGCCGCACAAATAAAGGCCCGAGTGCTCCGAGCCTGGTAAAATAAACAAGGCCGACAATTCCTGGCTCTGGGATGGAGAATTTATCTGCAAATTCACCTGCTGCAAGTTTTTGAGGGTGGCACCGCACAAAGACAAGTGGTACCCCTGTGAATATAGCAATAATTCAATATTTTTCTTGAAATAACTTTTTTTTTTTTAATGTCTAAAATTGCAGCAAATCCAAAATTTTAACGCTTTTTTACAAAGCCAATAATTAAATTTACATAGCAAATATAGCAATAATTAAATATTTTTTTCTTGAAATGAACTTTTTAAAAAAAATTTATGAAACTGCAGGAAATCCAATTTTTTAACATTTTTACAAAGCCAAGTGATGCCCTTGTAAATATAGCAATAATTAAATATTTTTTTCTTGAAATGAACTTTTTAAAAAAAATTTATGAAACTGCAGGAAATCCAATTTTTTAACATTTTTACAAAGCCAAGTGATGCCCTTGTAAATATAGCAATAATTAAATATTTTTCTGGAAATAAACTTTTTAAATCTATAAATATATATATAATTACATAATATATAATAATATATATAATATGTACATTATATATATACACATATACATATATATACATATATATAAAAAAATAAAATAAAACTACAGGAAATCCAATTTTTAACATTTTTAAATTTTTTTTTTGTTCCAAATTATCCTGCTGAGCATTTAGTTTAGTTTAGGAATCTCTGCTCCCCTGCAGAATGGTCCCACAGGAGAATTGGGGAAGATATTTATGACCAAGAAATCATTATATTTATGAGAAGATATTTATGACCAAGAGAATTATCCACTGAAAATCATCAGTGGGAAGAAAATGTAAGAAGCAGGACCTCTCACTTTGGGGGAAAAAAAGATTATGACAGATGAGAAAAGGTGGGCAGGTTTTATTGCCGAGTTTATGGGTGATCTCACAGCTCCAAACTCAACATAAATCCCTGGGGAAAAAAATTCCCAAGAAAATTAAAAAATACCAGGGAGGTTTTCCTGAGCTGTGCACAGACACAGCTCCGCAGTGAATAAGATATTTTTGGTGGAACCAACTGCCTGAGAGCATTGATGGAGAGCTGGGCAGGTAAAACATACTTCTACATTATCTCTTTGAAAGAGGAACAGGACACAACCTCTGCCAGCATTCATTTCTTTTTTCCCTTTTTTTTTCTTTTTTTTTTTTTTTTGGTGAACCATTCTATTAATACCAATCAAATCGAGCAAATGATCAAATGAAATTGCATTTTGAGAATCATAAGCTGTGTAATGCCTATTCTGTTAAATTGAGGCCCGTAATTGCTTCTCCACTGAAAAAGATACAACAAAGGCAGCAATCATGGCATGTCATTATCCCAGACTGGCAAACCAGCCTTTGCAGGGAGGACTTCAAAGCCTTGTGGTTCTCGAATTGCATTTGGCTGCTATTGTTGGAGCCCGGGCAATCTTGATTAGCTGTTTACACCGAGGGAAGGCTCGGTGCACACACAGTCTGAGTGCCTTGCTCTAGAGCCATTAAAAAATTGTACATTATGTTCCTGGCTTTGAAGTAAAGGGGTTTGGAGGTAGGAAAGCAACTCGGATGGAGCACAGCTGAGCTAGATTGGGCCACTGCTTCTCCTGCATCTCTCTCTCTCTCTCAAAGAAACTCATCATGGGGTTCTTTAAGAATCAGGCAATGCTGTAAAGAACTTGCTGCTGTATAAAATGTTATAGAAATTAGTGACTTGCTGCTGTATAAAATGTTATAGAAATGAGTGAATCAGGTTTGTGGTGTGCTTTGGTACCTCCAGCACAGACAAAACCTGTAATCTGTTGTGGACTTGATGTTTTCTGAGCTTGAGAGTTGTTAGTGCTTCCTAAGGGAAACTTTTCAACAGGTTTGTTTTTTTTCCTCCCAAAATGATATTCCTTTCCCATGACAACAGGTGTTGTTTGCTATTTCTGTTACTCACCCAATGGGAGAGGTGTCAGCCCTATGGACCAATAATGTGATTTTTTAGCTCAGTGTGTTATAAAAGGGCTGAATGAATTGTAAATAAACCTTCTGATTTCTCCTGACTGGAGTCAAACATCTTTATTTCCTGCCCTATTGCAACAATCTGTAAATCCAAATCTTGCAGAACGAGGCTGAGAATATTATAACTCGTGTTATGTCATCTGTGCACAAAGTCCTGCCCTCAAAGCAAACACTATTTATTACCACAACCCCTGGCAGCCAGCAGGGATCAGATCAATAAATTCAGCTCCAGCCCCCTGCAAAGCTCAGATTAATCAGTTCAAGAAAGCACAGGTTGATTGGTGATGTGTGGCTCATTTGTTTCTTCACACTCTTGGTGGTTTTGCACTTTTGGGTAGAGTTTTCCAGGTGAGGTGACCAAAGTTGGCTCCTGGACCACCACTGCTCCTCTCAGGACTTGTTTTCACCCCTTCCAACAAGACTGAGCTATGGATATCTTGGTCAGGAAGCAATAAATTAACTGTAAATTAACAATAAATCAATCAGTGACTTCTGCAGCAGATCCAGAGGTGGTGACAGGAGCTGCTGAGGCAGCTCATGGAATCACAGAATTATGGAAGGGACTTCACAGCTCATCTTGTCCCACCCCCTGCCACGGGCAGGGACACCTTCCACTACTCCAGGTTGCTCCAAGCCTTGTCCTGGAACACTTCCAGGGATGGGAAGTTCACAACTCCCCCGGACAAGAAGCAGTTGCAGCTGTATTAACGTGTCTAGATTAGGAGCACAGTGTCCTCCACACCCTCTGCCTGCTGTGTCACCTCTCTGCTGTCCCTTCAGCAAGACAATCTTATCCCACATCCCTGATTTTAACAGATTCCTTTCCCTATCCCATAGTTTTGAAGAATGTCTGCACAATGAAGTCCTGATCACTGGCTCCAACACTTAGACAGGGAAGATTTCCAGAATTCCCTGAATAGCAAACATAATCATATCAACATAGCTCTAATTAGCATCCATCTACACTCATTATTTTTACCATCATCCAAATTAGAACTGAATAAAAATAAACAAGTGCTCTTAATAGCTCTACTAGAAAAAAAAAATAAAATCCTGTCCATCATTCCTGCCATGGAATGAAATCAGAAAATTCCCTTTAACATTGTGTCAACTCTTCATTAGCCTTGGCAGAGGTGTCACTTGAAACACAAGATCCCTGGAGATTTCCAAGGGAAGAATTTTCTGTCTGGAGTGATTCAGTGACCCCCTCCCTTCCCATTCAGTCTAAGTAGGAAGGAAAAGCAATAAACTCGTTTCTAATGGCTCATTAGGAACTGTAATTACATTTCCACTTGAACCTTGCCACAACTTGGCTGTGACTGTGCACTGAGCCAGGACTTCCAGACACAGGGGCTGATGTCCAACACCAAATCTGCTCTGGGATCCTGACGGGGACATCAGCCATGGAAACCTCATGGAGATAAAGGCCAAGCACAGTCCAGAGGAAACCTTGGAGCCCCTCTGGAGCCAGGCTGGGAGAGCAGGAGAGGAGAAGCTCCAGGGAGAGCTCAGAGCCCCTGGCAGGGCCTGAAGGGGCTCCAGGAGAGCTGCAGAGGGACTGGGGACAAGGGATGGAGGGACAGGACACAGGGAATGGCTTCCAGTACAGGATGGGAGATTGGAAGGAAATCTTACCCTGTGAAGGTGCTGAGGCCCTGGCACAGGGTGCCCAGAGCAGCTGTGGCTGCCCCTGGATCCCTGGCAGTACCCAAGGCCAGGTTGGAGCACCCTGGGACAGTGGAAGGTGTCCCTGCCCATGGGAGGAGCTTCAAGGTTCCTTCTCCCCAATCCTGCATTTGCTCCATTGAGGACAATCTGGAATGAGGCACTAGCAGAGAGAATCATTATCAAACTCACATTGGCCAAGCAGAAAAAATGAGAGGCAGAATAAAAAGAGCCACTGATAAGGGGCAGTGCAGAGGACAGGAAAGAAGACAGAATTTCCTCAGCATCAAGATTAAAGAGTATTGTGAGATCTGTGACACTTTCCTGGCCAGGACCAGAATGTGGCCACCACTGGGCTTGGGAGTGACTGGAGATTTGTCAATTATTCCATGAAAGATGAACAAGATTCTCCCTGGGAATCCAAAGCTGTCACTGGCACGGATTTCAAATCTGCTTCTCTCCTCTGCAAAGCTGAGGCTTTACCACCAGACAGACCTCATCTACAGAAATCAGGGAATTTATAAATTTACCCACCTGCCCTTGGAGAACCTGCTGCTTTTTATTGTGCAGCTCAAGGTAGGAATTCCTCTTCCCTGACTGCAAACCCAGAGTCCGCTTGTTTTTCTTCACAAAGTCTTTTTTTGCTCTTTGGGGTGGATCCTGTTGATTCTGAGGAGGAAAAGCACGGCCAGGATTAACTTTGGCTTGAAATCCATCTGCAGGTTCCTTCCTTTTGGCTTGAGGCTCAACAGGTTTGCTGCTGGCCACATTTGCTCCATAAAAGCTGGATAATTCTGGACCCAACTCTGGGAGTGGATCCTGGGCCTTTGTCTCCTGGGGATTATTTTCCAAGGAGCCACTGGAATGGAGATGAAATGAGTCCAGTGAAAAGTCCTCACTGCTTCCTCCAGAAATTTGGGATGCTTCCTCTGCCTTAAAAAATTCTGCTCCCTCTTTTGTACTCCTCCAATGAGGATTGTACCTCAGGCTGGAATATTTGTCCACAGGCAGTTTATTCCTAATTAAAAAACAAATAATGAATTATTTCGGCATAAATTGTACAAATTCTGTGTCATTTCAGGGTGCAAACAGAGGTCCTGCTGTGGCCAAAGGGATTATTTCAAATGGATTATTTCAAATGGATTATTTACCATGGGATCAGGATCAGAACAGTTTTAGCAAAGGTTTTTTAGTGGAAAATTTAGGCAGGGCTTCCTCTTCCTTTTCAGTTTTCATCATCAGTGAATGATAAATTGGTCTAACACTCAGATCACACTGGAATACAATCATTATCCTCAATTTGGCACAGAAATGTTTAAATCCTGGTAGAATCAACTAAGAAGTGAAATGATAAATTGCATTTTTCTGCTGCCTCCTTAAAAATTGTATCATCTACAAAAGGCAGTTTGTGTTGTTCCTTCTTCAAAGGCTCTGCTGAGTGAAATAAAAGTGAAATTCCTGCTAAAATCAGTTTTTCAAGTGTCCTTTTGAGACTATCCAAGCAAGAACATCCTCCAGCTCTGTGCTTTTACTTTCTCTCCTCACTCCCATGAAATATGATGCTTTGCTTAAAAAAACTTCTTCTATAAAAGATTTAGAATCACTTTTTATTAAAAAACAGGCACTGATTAGCTAAGAATAGAAAAACACAAATGAAAAGTCTGTGTGTTTGACAGGTTTTTTTTTACCAAGTGGCCAAATCATTGCTCTGAGTTACAATTGTCATAAAGCAAAGCCACAAAAAACCCACAATTGATCCAATTTCTGATTTAAGATCTGATCTAGTGGGAGGAAAAGCAAGTGCAGGAGTCAAATCCATCCAAACAGGCTTCCAGGAGATGTGCAGACAGTGGCAGGAGGAAGGAATGGGGGAGAAAAAAAGCTTTTAACACAATTTTTTCTGCAGTAGTGCCCTGGTTTCTTGGTGACTGTGCCAGAGGGACATTTACAGGCACTGAGACCTGGCTGATTCTTCAGCTGCTGTTAAAGAAATCCAACCTGTGGCCTGGTTAATGATATTAACACTTCCACAAATCATTTATCCATCCCTTCTCAACACAGTTACACGCCTCTGCCTCTGTTTCAAGTGGCTCCTAATAACAAAATAGGATTATTAAAGACAATTGTTTGTCTATAACGTTTTGTCTGCCTATAACATTTTTTTTTGTCTATAAGAATTGATTGTTAAAGACAATAGTTTGTCTATAACATTTTTTGTCTATAACATTTTGTTTGCCTATAACTTTGTCTATAACATTTCTTTGTCTATAATTGATTGTTAAAGATAATAGTTTGTCTATAACTTTTTTTTGCCTATAACATCTTTTTTTGGCTGTAACAATTGTTAAAGACAATAGATTGTCTATAACATTTTTTTCTATAACTTTTTTTGTCTATAACATTTTTTGTCTATAATAATTGATTGTTAAAGACAATAGTTTATCTATAACATTTTTTTGCCTATAATATTTTTTTGACTGTAATAATTGATTGTTAAAGACACTAGTTCGTCTATAACATTTTTTTGTCTATAACATTTTTTTGTCTATAACAATTGTTAAAGACAATAGTTTGTCTATAACATATTTTTGTCTATAATAATTGATTGCTAAAGACAATAGTTTGTCTATAACTTTTGTCTGTAACATTTTTTTTGTCTATAACCTTTTTTTGTCTATAACAATTGTTAAAGACAATAGTTTATCTATAACTTTTTTTTTGCCTATAACATTTTTGTTTGTCTATAACAATTGATTACTAAAGACAATAGTTTGTCTATAACATTTTTTTTTGTCTATAGGATATTTTTTTTTTGTCTATAACAATTGATTGCTAAAGACAATAATTTGTCTTTGCTCTCCAGGTGAGCATGGGTGCCACACTCTCCTGGAGCAGATTTCCACCAGGGAAAACATCTTTATTCCCAGCTGGGAAAGGAGGCTGCAGGTAAACAGCACGAGGTGAGGCTGTTTTGAAGTGAGTACAGAAATATGTGAGCTAATTGCAATGATTGAAATGGCAGAGGATAATGCTAAAGGGTCCCTTTGTGCTGCAATGTGTGCACAGGACCCAATTGTGGGGCTCAGCCCAGGTCACTGCACAGGGACAAAATGAGTGTGAAGAGCTCCTTCATCCCTAATCATCCCCAGACAAAAAAAGGGCATCTTTTATTCCTGCCCCCAGCTCCACGGGGAGGTTGGATGGACTCTGTGCTCCTCAACAAAAGTGTGGTGGAGCAGACAACAGCTGCAGCATTTCCTCTTCAAATTCCGAGGTTGGTAATGGATGTAGAGAGGGGGTTTCATATGTGTGTGCTGTGATATTTGCTCTGCTTAATGGACTGCACTGGAGTACTTACTGGGCTAAGTTCAAACAAAATAAAATCAAATTTCCATTTAATGAAGAGCCTCACATTCAGCACAGTATTCAGTCCAAAAAAATTACTAAAAATTAGAGCATGTTTCTAGTACAATTAACATCATTTGCACTCACAATAAAATATTCAATAACTGGCCATTTTGCTTGTTGAGGAGGTGAATAAAAGCATGCTATTAATCATTTAGCCTTCATTTGTTTGTCATTTTATTTTAAGTAGACTATTAAATTGGAACTGCACATTGTTATTACTTCGGGTTTAATGTAATCCCTTTAAACTCGAGAATTATTCCCAATTTATTCAGGGTTAAACCTTCCATGCCTATGACAGGATATTCAATTTTACTTGATGTACCCAGTTAATGCTTTCAGAAGGATGTTTAAATGTGGCCTTGAGGAACATCAGGTTAAAAGTGTCAGAATTATTCTGCTCCACTGAAGTTTTTGCCTTACCTTCCGCTGCCATAAATGTTTTGTCTTCCTTTCTCATCAGAACTCATCTCCTCCAGGCTGTCCTCCTCCAGGCTGTCACCTTCCAGGATGTCACCAGCATCCTGCCCTGCCAGCTCCTGATTTTCCAGGATCCTCTGCTGGTCCTGTCTCTCCTTTTCCAGCCCCTCAGAGTCGCATTCCTGGGAATCCTCCAGGCTGGAGGCAGAGCTCCTCTCCCTTTCCCAGCTGGCAGGTTGGAAAACGGGTGGCACGAGGACTTTTGGAGGGACATGGATGTTGTTATTGCTGGTGTGAGTGTGTGGGGAAGAGACCAAAAGGTGTTTCATGTTTGGAGGATTCATCCCATGGTTTGCACTGATGGTTCAAGCCAGGCCTGCGTTTGGAGAACACATAAATATAAAACATTGTAAATAATATTTGAAAGCTGCATTTTGGGTGCTGCCATTGGCTCAGGCTCAGAATTTGACCTTCTATTGTTCAAACAATTCTCTTTTCTCATCTGTCCCACTGATTTTCCTTTAAGCAATAACATCAAGGTCTCTACATATCAAATAGAGGGTTCATTGCTATGAAATCTCAACTATTTGTTGTAATAATTGTTTGTAATTTTCTTGTGACAAAGAAAATGAAGCTGAGACAAAGCACCTGTTACCTGTTAACTTTCGAGACTTAAAATGAGTTTTGTTTGTTCTCTTCATGCAACTTTATACCCCCTGGACATGTAAAATCAGCAAGAAGGTATGACAGGGAACACAGTGAGAACTGGAGCTCTTTCCAAATCAGGATAAGACATTCTTTACACTCTGTTGAAGTGTTCAGAAGTCGTTTGCACTGTCAGATATTCACAAAATGAAGTGGCAGGGAGGAAAAGGAGTGTGCTGTGCTGAAATGTGCATCAGTCACAGCACATCCTGGGGACCAGCACGGTTAGAGGTGGACAGGCACTGTCACTTCAGTACCTGCGGATAATTAATTTTGGATATTTTAGCCCTGCTGGTCACACCCGAGTTCACCCTGGCACTCGGACAGTCCCCTGTGTCCCCTGTGTCCCTTGGTCCCATCAGTGAGCACTGCAGGGCCTGGGAGGGGCAGGGAAGGTGGAATCTCCTGGCCTGGAGCAGGACCTCATCCCCCAGAGGACAGTCACCGTGTCCCCTGTCCCCAGGCCTCCCATGTCCCCAGGTCCCTGTCCCTGCCTCCTCTCTCCCCCAGTCCCCTCTCCTATGTCCCTCCTTCCCTCTCCCTCACCCAGTCCCATGTTCCCTGTCCCCAGTGTCCTCTCCCACTCCCAATCCCATATTCCCTGTACCCTCACCTGGTCCCCTGTCCCTACTCCTTGTCCCTGATCTCCTGTCCTGGTCCCCATTCCCTGGTGCCCTGTCCCCTCTCCTACTTCCCCCATCCCTGTCTCTCATGTCCCTGTCCTCTTTCCCTCACCCCCTGTCCTTGTCCCCATCCCTGTTCCCTCTCCCCATTGCTATTCCTCTCCCATGTCCTCTGTCCCAGTCCCCTTCACCCCTGTCCCCTGTCCCATCATCCCCAGTCCCCTCTTCCATGACCCCTTACCTGGTCCCCTGTCCCTGATCCCCTCACCACTGTCCCTTCTCCCAGTCCCACATCCCCTGGTGCCCTGTCCCATGTCCCTGTCCCCTCTCCCATGTCCCCATCNTCATCCCTGTTCCCTCTCCCCACTGCTATTCTCTCTCCCATGTCCTCTGTTCCTTCACCCCAGTCCCCTGTCCCTGGTCCCATCATCCCCAGTCCCCTCTTCCGTGTCCCCTTACCTGGTCCCCTGTCCCTGATCCCCTCACCACTGTCCCTTCTCCCAGTCCCACATCCCCTGGTGCCCTGTCCCATGTCCCTGTCCCCTCTCCCATGTCCCCATCCCTG
>VWZU01005879.1:35772-46794 GCA_013397095.1 Sterrhoptilus dennistouni
CTTTCAGGGCACCAGGTACTGCCCCTGATGTAAGGTCTGGTCTCACTGCCCTAATTCTGTTTAATGTTATTATTTTAAATACTTTGTATTTTATTTTATTTATTATTTAATTGTATTTATAAATTTTATATATTTATTAACACGTTGTTAGAGAAACAATTTGCAGCCAAATTAAAACCAAGCTGAGCTTGATCATTCTGGAACTTTCCCTGCCCATCACTTTGCTCCTCCTGCCTGAAAAACCAGCAATGAGCAGAAATCCTTCTACTTCCAGCAGGTATTTTGGTGTTCCTGTCCTCAACCCCTCCTTTTTTGTCCTTTGCCACCACCCCCAGGGTCTGACGAGGGAATTTCTCACCATTGAAACCCCCAGAAGTCGCTGAACCTCCCAAATCTCCTGTTGTTGTTGTTTCTTCAGTCCCTGTGCAGACAGAGAGGTGAACTTGGATTTCTCATGGACACAGACAACACATCATTAGATGTAATTATGTATCATACATAAATATATATAATAAATACATAAATATATATATAATAAATACAGAAATATATATAATCATTAACTTCGATTTGCAATGCTGAAATGATGGTGTGCACCAAAATCAATAAGAGATTTATTTTGCATTAATAAGAGATTTTATTTTAATTTTAAATTTTGCATTAATAAGAGCCTTTAATTTTAAATTTTGCATTAATAAGAGATTCTCCTTTCCATTTCACACCCAGTAAAAGCCACAGAATTGCAGAATGGTTTGGGTTGAAGGGACATGGAAAGGGACACGAAAGCCCCTCTGGCTCCATCCCCTCTTAAAAAATTCAGGAAAAATTCAGGAAAAAAATTCCTTTTCTATGGGTGTTGTCCTGACACATGTCAGGATTTATCAGAAGAGGGTCTATCAGCATTGAATTCATTTTGTGCTGTCTGCCACCTCTGACACATCACTTTTAAACCAATAAAAACAAAGAGTTGGGGCGTTTCTAAAGAAGCACTTCTGTCACTGTCGTGCTGAGGGAGGTGCAAAACTCTTGGAGGGGTTTTTGGGGCGATTTATTTGGGCTGTGGAGCTTTGGATTGTGCTGGGAAAAAAACCCCAAAAACCCCCCAAAAAACCAAAGAAAAAAATTTAAAAAAAAAAGAAGAAAAAAATAAAAAAAACCACCCCAAAACCCCAAAAGGAACTGCTGGTGGCAGCAGGGATGAAGAGTTGTTGCACAGTGCCATCTAGTGCAGCCCATCCAGAGCATCCCAGCCCGGCTCCCGCCCTGCTCCAGCCTTTCTTCCTCCAAAGGAGAGGAATTTTAGCTGGGAAATGAGGGAACAAGCAGGGAATGCTGTGCCCTGTGCCCCACACTCCCCCTGTGCCCCCAGCATTGCTGTACCTGTCATTTTGGGTTTGATAAATTCAGGTGGCCGAGGCCAAACTCACCGTTAGATGTGACACCTGTGGGGTTTGGCTGGGCTGGAGCTGAGCTGGGAACTGATGGATCCTCTGGGGATGCGGGGCTGGAAACTTCTGGAGCTTTGGGGGATGCAGAGGGGCTGGAAACTTCTGAATCATCTGAGGATGCAGAAGGGCTGGAATCTCTTTGGGATGTAGATGGGCTGGAAACTTCTGGATTCTCTGGGGATGCAGAAGGGTCAGAAACCTTTGGATCTTCTGGGGATGCAGAGGGGCTGGCACCTGCTGAATTCTCTGAAGGGCTGGGAACTTCTGCATCTTTTGGGGATGCAGAAGGGTCAGAAACCTTTGGATCTTCTGGGGATGCAGAGGGGCTGGCACCTGCTGAATTCTCTGGAGAACTGGGATCTGTTTGATTCTCTGAAGGGTTGGGAACTTCTGCATCTTTTGGGGATGCAGAAGGGTCAGAAACCTTTGGATCACTTGGAGATGCAGAGGGGTTGGAAACCTTTAAATGAACCTTGTCAGACAGTGTTTCTTGTTGGAATGGATTCTCTGGGGATGCAGAGGGGTTGGAAACTTCTGAATCTTTTGGGGATGCAGAAGGGTCAGAAACCTTTGGATCACTTGGAGATGCAGAGGGGTTGGAAACCTTTGGATCTTGTGGGGATGCAGAGGGGCTGGTACCTGCTGAATTTGCTGGAGAACTGGGAACTGCTGGATTCTCTGAAGGGCTGAGAGCTTCTCCCTCCTCTGAAATCCTGCTCGGTTGTTTGCAGCCTAAAGAAACACCCCCCAAAAAATGACAAAGATCAGAAGAGGCTTTGCCACCGAGCAGACCCTTGAAAATCTACCCTGCCCTGGGTGGTTTGAGTTTTCTGTCTGATCAAGGGTTTCACTTTCAGTCCCATCCTCCCACCCTCAGCCTTCCTGTCCTCAGAATGTATTTGCTGCTCTGAAATGAGGATTAAACTGCTGTGGGGAGCTTTGGGCAGGTGCTGCTGCTCAGATCTGCCCCCAAGGAACAACCCCAACCCCTTTTTGCCTCGTTATAAAGCAGATCCCACACTCAGGGCTGCAGGCTCTGTGTGAACCTGCAGAATTCTCAGCAGCTCAGGGCAGTAAAATGGTCAAGACAGAGCTGGAGGAGCTGCAGTACCTGTGCTGGGCAGGTCCTGGAAGGGGACAGAAGCCACCAGCCTGTGTCCCCCGAGTGCAGGGTGCTGGATGATGCAGCTGGCTGTCACCTTGGGGCTGTAGCTGAGGATCCTCAGGGTGCTGCTGGTGCTCCATTTCCCCCCATCAGCCCCCAGCCGGTGCCTGGTGTCACCTGCACGGCCATTAGGAGAGAAAAATGTGAGGGTTTCTACTGCAGAGTGATAAATAAAATCATTTACATCACCCTGAAATCCTGTTCTCCATCCCTGCTGCAGCTCAGGTTTGCCTCTTCTCCTTTTCCAGCTGCTGGAAGTTCAACATGAGGATTTCTTGCCTTGCCGGGAGGAATTAGGGGGAGTCTGCTGGGATTCCCAGCCCTCCAGGCAATACTGATGAAAATCAAGTTGTGTTTGATGTGCCCAGAGATGTGTTTGAGCAGCCCTGCTGGAGTGGGAGCTGTTTCAGATGTTCACCTGAAGGGCACAAATATTTCTATAATTTTATAATGCAGAGCTCCTGATGCCTCCCCTTGCTCTGGTACCTTTAAATGAAATAAATCCCCTATTTCCAAATGAACCTTTGCAGATCAGAATTTCTCAACCCTCTTTCCATCCCCAGCAGGGCCAGGTAGGAGCTCCAAAAGGATTTCAGAGTGAAGAAAATCATCTTTGTCAGCACCAGCTCAGTAATTACAGCTTTGCCCCTGCCGAGCCCTGGGTGCACCTGAGGTGTTGCAGCAATTAAGATTTATTAGCTATTTTCTGATTAGTGTAAATATTTGCAGGAAGTGATTAAAGCTGGGAATGGAAGGGGGAGGAAGGAAGGAAGGAGAGTTACTCCAAGCCTTCAAAAAATTCAGGAAAAACACACACAGGAATTTGAGAAATAGCAGATTAGGGCGATGATATTTTCTCTTTCAAACAATTAAATTTGTGTGTCCCACCTCTTCATTGGTGCTGTGAAAGCCAGCCCCAGGTAAACCAACCCAGCAGACACAGCTCAGGTATTCCCTCCTCTCCAAGGTGAGGAGGAGATAAAGATAATCAAAGATTTTTTGTTAAAATATTGGAGAAATGCATTGCTGGTTTGAAGGAGGCGCTTAGTGCCTGAACTGTGCCTTGCGATGTCACAAATAATTCACTTTATCAGTGTCATTTCAGGCTTGGGGAGCCCCCTGGCTTTAGGAAAACACTGTGAGAAATAGAGATTAAAAATCAGGGGGGAAATATTGAGGGGTTTATGATTTCTCAGCTGGCATTCCCCAGGCCCTCACACACAGCCCAGCTCTTCCCAAATTCCCAGGAATTAAAAACCTGATTTTCCACCATCCGTGCACTCCTTTTTTGCATTAACACCCATTTATCTGCCCACCTGATTAATTTTTACCATCAACTCGCCTTTCTATCTATATTCAAGCCACAAACCACAATTCTCTGCTGTTTTCTAGAGCTCTTATTTAAAAATAAACCATCTTGGGGCAGGGGATGTTGCAAGTTCAGCTTTAAATACGTTGTTTGATGATGCAAAGCATAAGCAAGAACTTGCTGATGTGTGAAAGAAAAGAAATTTGCATCCCTGAGTGTTTTTCTCACATTTTTGGTGCAGATGTGCACTGGAGCTGATAAGGCAGTGATTTTTTAGAATAATGTTATTTATGGCACTGTTAGAATGGCAGTTAATTCATGCAGCAGACAGTGAAAGGAGAAGAAAGGCTGATGGGGCTTTGAGAATCCAGAGTTTGGGGTTGTTTTATCCCATTTTTGTCCCATTTGGTGCTGAGGTTCCAATTTTGGATTCAATTTATCCCAGTGGAATTCAGTGCTGAGGTTCCAGGATTTTGGGCTCATTTTATCCCAGTGGAATTCAGTGCTAAAACTCCAGGATTTTGGATTCAATTTATCCCAGTGGAATTTTGTGCTGAGGTTCCAGGATTTTGGGGTTATTTTACCCCTGTGGAATTCAGTGCTGAGGTTCCAGGATTTTGAATTCAATTTATCCCAGTGGAGTTTAGTGCTGATGTTCCAGGATTTTGGGTTTATTTTATCCCACTGGAATTCAGCGTTGATGTTCCCAGTGGAATTCAGTCCTGAGGTTCCAGAATTTTGGTTCATTTTATCCCAATGGAATTCAGTGCTGAGGTTCCAGGAATTTGCCTTTATTTTATCCCAGTGGAGTTCAGTGCTGACTGTTCCCCAGACCTGCACCCAGCAGCAGGTTCGAGTGACAAACCCACTAATATTTCACTCTCCAGTATCTTCAAACCACCCGAAACTAACAAACCCCCAATTTTTCATGCTCAATCCTGTTTTTGGAGCTCTTACCTTGGAGCTCTATCCCGTTGTCCAGCAGCCAGGAGATCTGGGGCTGGGGTTTGCAGCCCTGGGTGTGGCAGGAGAGTTTGATGCCTCTCCCCGAGTCCTGGGACACCTCCAGCACCGGCTGGGAAGGGGCAGCTGCAGCAGGAAGATTTAGGATCAGTTTGGGGGGATTTTCGACTCATTTTAAATGAGCATTATTGGAGGGGACTGTGTTGTGTTTTATCTTCTATTCCAGGGTCAGGATTAAATGTGTCAGACAGTGTTTCTTGTTGGGACTCAGGTGTTTATTAATTCTGATCTTTGTTACAGTCTCACAAACTGTGAGTGCTACAGCGCTGCTGATAGCAAACTAAAAATGGCCCCTATTTCTGTCTCTACAAGGCCTTTTAAGAACAAACTATCCAATTATGAAATGACACCTAAATTATTTTTACTTTTAACCCAGTAACCAACCAGCCGTGGTCACAATGTGGATCTTTCTACCCAATTACAAAACACCACCCAGACCATGGAGAAGGTGAAAAAGAAGGACTCAGCCAACACCCTACATCTTCCATCTTGCTTTATATATATATGACTGTATTCTAAACCCTTAAACTCTAAGTTTTCCACCCTGTGACATCACACACTTCTATCCAAACCCCACACCCACAATCCCAGTGCTGTCACTCAATTTTGGGAGCCTTTTCCACGGCCTCAGGTCAATGCAGTGTTTGCTGGGGGGTCAGTGCCTGTCAGCACAGAAATCTGAAATTCTCAGTTCCAACAGGACTGAGCTAAAGCCAAACACTGCATTGAGCACCAAAGGCAGGCCTGGGTTTGAGGAGCTGCTCTGGGAAAAAAAAACCAAAAACAAAACAACCAAACCAGTGGAGGGAACTCACCCAAAATCTGGACATTGTGGCTCTTGTTTTTGAAGTCGCTGCTGTAGTAGAAACATCTGTAAATTCCCGAGTCCTGCACGGTCACGTTGGACAGCTGGATGGACAGTTCATCCCTGGAGTGACGGAGGAGTTTGTACCTCTGGTCTTTTAGAGCTGCAAGGAAAAGAAAAGCCAGCACATCATGGGGGTGGTGCAGAAGAGGAAGTCAAAGCATGAGGAGAGTTTTTATTTTATGGTGTTTTAAAATGTAATGAAAGCATCACCTAGGGCATCTCTATTCTCCTTTCTCTCTCTTGACTTTCTAATCTTTAATTCTTTCCTCTGCTGCAATAATTTACAGCAACCCTCAGGGTCAGCCCAACAAGTCCATGGACTTTTCCCACAATTGCTGCACAGAAAATGCAACTTTCTGCCCTTAAATTGAACTGAAACTGGGGGTTTGTACAATCATCAGAGGGACAGAGGCCTCAAAAACTCTCATTTTATTTGATTTATTTATTTTTTTAGCTGAGGCCCTGACAAAATACTGAGCTGGAAAGAAATCCCAGCAATTTCTGGATTAAATATTGCAGGATTTTGAGACCATCATGGTGTAAGACTCATAACTGGGCTGTCATATTTGTAATAAAACTGGAGGGAACTGATTCCCAAAGTGGTTCATTGGAGAAACAACGTGACAGAGGCTGCCAGGGGTGACTCAGATGAAGAATGAAAACCTTCAGTGCAGTGCCAGCTTTGGTTTCTTCCCTAAACAAAGGGGAGAAATTTTTCCTTTGTTTTAAAAAGGAAAATATTCAGTGTGTCTGAACTTCTCCAGGATCCAAATGCTTTGGGAGCTCCAGTTCTTTGCTCCAATGGATACTCAGCTCCTTCCCCACCCCTGATGAATCTCCTACCTTTATGGTATAAAATACTGAGAGCAAAACATATTAAGTATATAAATATATGTCAAAAATGGAGATAAATGATGGAGAGGTGATTTCCTCCAAGGTCGTGTGAGTAAATAAACAGATTGTTTGACTGCAGCAAGGGAGGGGAACTCCTACCACAGCCGGGGTTTTGGGGAGTCAGGACTCCCAACAGCACAGGGTGGGTTGGGATAACTCCATTTCCCCATGGACCAGCCCCATGGATCAGCCCCATTTCCCCCATGGATCTGCCCTATTTCCCCCATGGATCAGCAAATGTCCCAAAGTGATCCAAGTGTGCAAAGCCGTGACCATTGTCCATTTTGGGTGCAGCCCCTGGGGGGCTTTGTCTGCCCTAAATGGACCTGAAGGCCCTTCAATAAATAGAATTATAAATAGAATTTATTCTCTGAACTCTGTCAGGTCTCTGTTTTTAGGTAACCCCAAAATGCCTCAGTTTCTGGTGACCACAAAGGGACAGGAGCCTCTGAAGGATCCTCTGGACTGAGCAGGACACAGCTCCAGCCCTCCCACCACGGGGAATTTTGGCATCAGGGTCCCCCTGGCCAGGGTGGCAGCAGGGACAGCCCAGTGTCCCCAGCCCAGTGTCCCCAGCTCAGTGTACCCTTCCCAGTGTCCCCATCCCAGTGTCCCCATCTCAGTGTCCCCAGCCCGGTGTCCCCAGCCCAGTGACCCCATCTCAGTGTCCCCAGCCCAGTGTCCCCAGCCCAGTGCGCCAACCCCAGTGCCCCCAGCCCGGTGTCCCCAGCCCCGTGGGAAGTGTCACCACGCTGGGGTGTCACACTCACCCCGATGGGCGTTGAAGAAAATGGTGAAACCCCGGGGGTTTACCCACTGCAGGGCTGAGCTGTTGCTCTTGCTGGGGGGCCTGAAGGCGCAGTGAAGGTTCAGGTTTTCTCCTTCCTTCAGAGTCACAGTGTCACTGGCAGCCCCTGGAAACCCCCCTGCCACACACCAGGGGAAAAAACAAGTGGGAAATGGTGACATGGATGTTTTTGCACACAGCAACGTGTTAATTTTCCTTTTTCTCAATGGTTTTTTGTAATATTTCTACATTGCCAGCATGGTTGTAGGGATATAAATAAATTATTGTCACTGGATCATCACAGGCACTGTGTGACAGAGGGTTGGGATTCTTCACCTGCCAGCACCACCAGATTTAATTATTAAGCCAGTTTTAGTTATTAGCCAAGAAAGTATTTCATTATTAGCCAATAAAGAACTGAGGCAGACCCATTTCATACATTCTCTCTGTATTTAAACACAAACATTGAATTTTCACTTATCCCATTATTATAACTAAATAATATTTAAGGTCCTTTCCAACCCAGGCCATTCTCTGATTTTATGTCCCATTCTGGGGCTGTTGAGCCTGATTTGCTCAGTGTGTGACTGATTTCCCAACATCTCTGAAAATTAGGCTTTTTTATTCAAAAATGAAACTTCTTTTGAAAAAAAAAACCAACCCAAACCTGGCCTGCCACAGGCTGCTAAAATGAAATTTTACTCTCTCTTCTCCCAGCTCATTTCACAGGCGGGCAGTAAAATGTGGTTTTTCTCTCCAGACATTCTAAGGCAGATAAAACACCGAGAAAACATTTGATGACCTGGAATGAATTCCCTTCTCCAGACAAAATCCACGCCCTGGAGAATGCCAAGGTTGGAGCCTGGCTTGGAGTTAAATGAATAGGCAGCAAGAGAGTTTGGTCTTCATTCCTGTTTTGTGTGTTTTGATTTGATTTTCCAGGTAGTTTTTGGCTGCCAGTTCCCCACTGCAGTTTGGGGAAATGAACCTTTCTGGGCTTTGGGGGAAGATTTTTCACCTTCTTAAAAATTTGAAATCGCTCAGAAATGAAGTTTATTTATTTTTTGCTGGAGCTGATTTTTTGTACCTCTAGAATCAGCTTGTAAGGCAGCAGCTCCCCGTGGGGATTGCGGCTGTGCGTGTCCTGCAGAGGAGCTGTGGCAGGAGGTGAGAGTTGTTCAGAGCAGCTGGGGCTGGCTGTGGTTTTCCACAGCCCCCTCGGGTATTTCTGTCCCCGGGCTGGTTTCCTGTCACCACCAGCACCGTGGGGTCTGGCACATCACACCTTTGGGGGTGAATGAGAAGAGCTGGGGGTGATTTATAAATGGAATTTCCACGGGAGACCGCTGGAAAATGGGTTTTATTCAGAGCATGACTCAGAGGGCAGCTCTTCCTGTGCAGGGGCTTGGCTCTGCAGCCACTGTGGTCACTAAAAGTGACCATTAAATGGTCCCCATGGCAGGGGATGGTGGCTTTGGTACCGTGTGGAGCCCACCTGGAAAAGCCACTCTGCCATCAAGTGATGGATCCACCTTCTCGGCAAAAAGGGACAGAAATTTGGAGCTGGAAATTGCAGGACTCACCCAGCAGAGTGGTTCTACTCTGGCTGCTCTTCTTGGAGCCCCCAGGAAGTGACTGAGAGCTCCTTGCACTGAGACTTGCACTGAGAGCATCGGTGCAGAGTTATCTGTGACCTGTAAGCCACACTCACCCTGTTTAATGAGTGAATTTTAGTTTTGGTGCAGAGTTATCTCTGAGCCTGTAACTCACTCTCACCCTGTTTAATGGGCTAGTTCTGGTGCAGTTATGTGTGAGCCTGTAACCCACACTTACCCCACTTAATGAGTTAGTTTTGGTACAGGGCTATCAGTGACCCTTTAAGCCACACTCACCTTGTTTAATGAGTGAGTTTTAGTTTTGGTGCAGAGTTATCAGTGACCCTGTAAGGCCCAGTCACACCATTTAATGAGTTAGTTTTGGTGCAGAGTTATCAGTGACCCTGTAAGCCACACTCACCCCACTTCATGAGTGAGTTTTAGTTTTGGTGCAGGGTTATCTGTGAGCCTGTAACTCACTCTCACCCTGTTTAATGAGACAGTTTTGGTGCAGAGTTATTGCGAGCCTGTAACCCACATTCACCCTGTTTAATAAGTGAGTTTTAGTTTTGCTTCAGAGCTATCTGTGAGCCTGTAACCCCAGAGCCAGCCTGTTTAATGAGCTTTGTCCTGGCTGCTGACCTGTGGATGGAGCTGAATTAATTCTGGAAGCCAAGGCAGCAGCTACAAATTCATCCTGTAGGAGTCTGTGGCCAAATGGGGGAGAGGGGCTGTGCTGAGAATTAGCAAATTGTCACAACAGCCCTGCAGTGGTTTCTGCTCCAGGCTCTGTCAGGCAGGGAGAGAGAACATTGCTGCAGCCCCAGGATCGTGGATCCGTTTCTCCTGCAAAGCTCGGGAGTGAAGCCTGCAGGATCCTGGGCAGGGATTGCTGCCTTGCTCCTGCCCTGGATCTTCTGTTAGATCCTCCTCAGATCGTCTGAGTGTCTGACACAGCCAGATATGAACCTGTCACACTCTCCTGTGTCTGAAAGGCAAAGGAGACCTAAACAAGCTGCCTCCTCTAGCAGGAGTGAGGAGACTGAGCATAGAAAGCTTCTCTTGTTCAAAGTACTGTGCAAGTTCTCCCTAAACCCTCTGATTCCATCAGCCCCTTTTTCCACTGTGCATGAACAAAGGCACACTCGGATTCCTGTCCCAGGCAAAGCCAGCAGTGACCCTCTGCCCAAATTTAAGGCAGAATCTTTTGATACCCCAACTTTGTCACCTCAAGCTGCTGGAGACCTGGAGACCTGGTCTCACTGATCCTGGGTTTAGGAGTCTGAGAGCCTTGGGAATATGGTGACTAAATGTTAATAAGTGAGTTTTAGTTTTGGTGCAGAGTTATCACTGAGCCTGTAACTCACTCTGACGCTGTTTAATGAGACAGTTTTGGTGCAGAGTTATTGTGAGCCTGTAACCCACATTCACCCCGTTTAATGAGTGAGTTTTAGTTTTGGTGCACAGTTATTGTGAGCCTGTAACCCACAGAGCCAACCCATTTAATAAGTCAGTTTTGGTGCAGGGTTATCTGTGAGCCTGTAACTCACTCTCACCCTGTTTAGTAAGACAGTTTTGGTGCAGTTATCAGTGAGCCTGTAACTCACACTCACCCCGTTTAATGAGTGAGTTTTAGTTTTGGTTCAGAGTTATGTTTTTTTGTCACTGAGAGACCAAGAGCACTGAGAGACCCTGAGCTGTGTGCAGAGTTTTCCCAGCAGGAAAGCAGAGGTGTGAGGAGAGCAGGCAGTCTTACCTTGCAGCAGGAGCACGGTGAGCAGCACCCCGGGGATGGCCATGCTGAGCTGAGCCGGGCTCGGTTTCCTCTCTCCGCGGGGCCGCCGCCGCCTTTTCACCCCGGGGGGAGCGACGGCCGTGACCTCATCGCCCATCTCTGCCCCTGCCCTGCCCTGCCCGCTGCGCCTTCCCCCGC
>VWZU01005879.1:48843-59066 GCA_013397095.1 Sterrhoptilus dennistouni
TATTATTATTACATTGTGTGCTTTATTCCTGATTTATTTGGGACCTTTTTCCATGCAACTTTCAGGCGCAGAGAAGTGCATCACTCAGTGGATATTTGGTCGATAAAAGCTGTGGCTTTTTAATAATCATTATTCAATTTTACTGGAAAACAGAGCTGCAGGTCATGAAATTAAGGCAGCTGGGTATAAAAAATATATATTAAAAAAACAAAAAAAACCCATAATAAACAGAATGATACAACAGGTTGAAAAGGAAACAAAAAATATAAACTGTTGCTGGATTAAAAAAAAAATAAAATCAAAAAATCCAGATTAAGGAAAAATAAATTTGGTTTGAAAGTTGTGCCTTCAATTCCACACACCCAAACCTGAGAGTGAAATAACTCTAGGGCAAAAAAAAAAAATTAATCCAGAGGAGAAAAATCCCATCTCGAGCAGGAAAAAAGGGAGTGGAGAGTTTTTTGTGCCATCTGCTGTCAGGAAAATGAATTTCAGCCCCAGAAAAAAAAAAGAAAAAACGCAGCTCAGAATTCCAGCAGAACACTCCAGAGGAAATGTGAATATTTCCCAGAGGAAATGTGAATGTTTTCCAGAGGAAATGTGAATATTTCCCAGAGGAAATAGGAAAGGTGCTCAGCTTTTTTATTAAATCACCCACGAGATATTTTTTTTGTCTGACTTCCGAGGATTCCTTTTAATGTGAGAAGCAAATTAAAATGCACTGGTTGTTTTAACAGTTGCTGGAGCTCGAAATTGAGATTAAAAACAACCCCCCACCCCCTTGCCTGTCCCACCCCCAAAATAAAAAAATACAGATGTCACAGGTAATTTACAGCGATTTTTTGGCAATACAATTATTGGGTGTTTTTTTTTTAAACAGCAAACATTACTTCTTTTTTTTTTTTTTCCTCAAATAAATACAATCTGCTCACACTAAATTAAAAAAAAAATCAACATAACAAACAGAATGATACAACAGGTTGAAAATTAAACAACTGAAAAAAAAAATAAAGTTGGTGACATCGAGTCTGAAGAGTCCAATGTCATGGAAAGTTCAGAAAATACATTTTAATGGGAAATAATAAAGGAACTGGCTGAGTATTTTCTGCTGTGGGTCATGAGGATTCCCTGGGGAAGGAGTTTGAGGAAGTGATTTGGGGCCTTTGCAGCCAATCACAGCCACAATTAATTACAATTATTTTTCCCTTTTATCACCATCCCCAGCACTGCTCCCCTTTGCGACCCCAAATCATTTCCCCTCCGCCTCCTTTGAGAGAAACGACCCCAAACCACAAACCAAAGCCAATATTTGGGGATAAAAATCATCACTTTCATGAAAAATTTCATAGCAGGAGGAGACTCAGCCAACTTCTGTCTGAAACTGCTCAACCAGGGTGAAAAGGGAAATAATCAATTTTTGACTGAAGTTATCACGGTCTGGATCCTCATTTTGCATAAACGAGCAAAGCTCTGTTGATTTGGGTGTAATGTTGATTTAATTCTTGTCTTTTTCTAAACCAGACACAATCCAAATTATAAAAATTAACCATTTATTCTTGGCAGGTTTGCAGCTTTTTATTTTCCTTGATTGTGGAGAGAAGGAAAAATCTGGGAAGTGGAATAAAACCTGGGGTCTGATGCAGCTCAGAGTGAAGGAAATTATTTTGGAGAGATCAAGTTTGGGGTTTTAAGTTTTTCTCCCCAAGTTTAATGTTTCTGGGGTGACATTAAATCCACATTCATGAGCAGCAATGGGGTGAAAGTGAAGCAGCAATTTTTTTTTTCTTCTTATTTTCTCAATCAAAAATTTAAAAGGAACAACACTTTTTTCTCTTTTTTTTTTTTTTCCTCCCCAAAAAGCCTTTTCTGCTTAACATGAAACCCCCCAAGGAAACTCAAAATGCTGAAGAAAAATAAGATTTTTCTCCCTGTGATTCTTCACACCTCATTCCAGACAAGAACTACAATTGTCAAAATATTTCCCAAACATCCAAAAATATATATATATTTCTTAAAGAAGAGTATTTTAACATCTACCTCCTCAACCACTTTTTTTTTCTCTATTTCTATATCAAAGAGCAGCTAAAACCACTCAAATTGTGCATTCAGCTTTTGCTCCCTCCCCATTTCCTGCCTCTAAAAAAACTCCTTTTAAAGTCACTCAAATCAAGCAGGATCTGAGCAGCCCTTCCACTCTTCCTACAGGCAATAAATATTAGAATATAATGATATTTCTTGCCCCAGTTTACACCTGGCTGGCATGAAACAAAAAAATCTGGAGAATTCACACACCTCAGCAACCAACATTTTTTTTTTTTCTTTTTCTTGGTGTGATTGTCAAATATTTAATTTTAAACTTTTTGCATGGAGGAAAACGAGCCAGGAATGATTTTGAGGATGTCTGTACACAGCCCAAAAGAGTTGACATGACAATTAAATTAATGGCAATAAAAGAGTTGAAATGACAATGAAATTAATGGCAATAAAACCACACAGGAGCAGTTTTGGGTTTTTCTTCCCGTCCTAAATTTCCTCCCTGGCTTTTCAGTTCCATCCCTGCTCCAATAAAGCACTTATGAGTGTGTTACACAGTCCAAAAGGCAGAAATAATGGGATATTCCTATGGATTGTGGGAATTTTGGGATCTTTCCCCCAGGATGAGATCTCTGGTCCTTGTGAGTATGTATAGGATGTGCTGGCCTCAGTTACACAGTCCTAAAGGTAAAAATAATGGCATATTCCTATGGATTGTTGGAATTTTGAGATATTTCCCAGGTGTGTTACACAGTCCTAAAGGCAGAAACCCTAATGGGATATTCCTGTGGATTGTGGGAATTTCTGGGATATTTCCCCCAGGATGAGCTCTGTATGGACAGGATGTGCTGGCCTCAGCTACACAGTCCAAAAGGTAAAAATAATGGGATATTCCTGTGGATCGTTGGAATTTCTGGGGTATTTCCCCCAGGATGAGATCTCTGGTCCTTGTGAGTATGTACAGGATGTGCTGGCCTCAGTTACACAGTCCTAAAGGCAGAAATAATGGGAAATTCCCACGGATTTTGGGAATTTCTGGGATATTTCCCCCAGGATGAGCTCTCTGGTCCTTGTCAGTATGGACAGGATGTGCTGGGCTCAGTGTTACACAGTCCTAAAGGTAAAAACAATGGGATATTCCTATGGATTATGGGAATTTTTGGGATTTTTCCCCCAGGATGAGCCTGTGTATGGACAGGATGTGCTGGCCTCAGTTACACAGTCCTAAAGGTAAAAATAATAGAATATTCCTATAGATTGTGGGAATTTTGGGATCTTTCCCCCAGGATGGGCTCTGTTCCCCCAGGATGTGCTGAGCTCTCCCTGTTGAGCTCCAAACTGAGCTCAGCCCCTTTGGATTGGTTCCATCCCAATCATTTCACCTCTTTTAGGAATAGGGAATTTTGCAGTTTGTCACTCCTTGGTGGCTGTGGCAGCTGGGGGGACGTGAACCAGCCCTGCCCAAGGGGAAAACCCACCAAAACACCACCCAAAACTTGATTTTCCTACAATAAATAAACACCAATTTGGCCAGTGCTGACTCCTGTGCCTCTCACCATTCCAAACGAGGTTTCATCCTGGGCAGGGATGGCACAAAATCCCTCCTGCAGCACCTCAGCTGCTTTTTGCTCCATTATTTGGTGTTTTTTCATTTGCTGCCCAGAGCAGCTGTGGCTGCCCCATCCCTGGAGCTGTCCAAGGCCACCCTGGTGTGTCCCTGCTCATGGAATTCGATGAGATTTTTGGGTTTTTCCAACCCAAACCATTCTCTGGGATGATTCTGTTCCTGGGAATCCTCAGACCTGTGAGGAACCAGGAAAGGAGTGCGCCTAAATCTCTTTTATCCCATTTAAACTCATTTTTAACGAGTTTAATCTCCTGCTGACAGCAACCCTGCACTGCTGAAGTGTCTGCAGCAACCTTTGGATTCGAGGTTGATAATTTTAGTTAATTCTGATCCTATAAAACCCCTGCTCTGATGTCACTTCATGTTACAAATACCCACTTGTGGTGTATTTTGGGATCCATCCTGCAGGCTCTGGCACCAAGAGGATCCTCTTTGTGATCCCAAACATCTTGGTCAGGGATGGAAACTCTCCTCTTCCACTTTCCCCAAATCCCAGCTCTCCCCTCCCTGGAAAAACAGCATCAAATGTTGTTCCTAAATCAAAGTGTGCTGGGGGTGTTTTTAGCTCCTTTGTCTTTATGGCAGATGGGAATTAAGGGTAAAGGAAACAAAGCACTCAGAATTCCAGCTGAACTCCAGCAGATTTTTCATCCCATCAACCTCATCAGGACTGCCAAAGGGACACAAAGCCGCTGGAGGGTGAATGGCCAGCACAAAAATCCCAATATAAAAAGGGGAAAAACTCCTTTTCCAAACCCCTGAAGGGAATTCAACTGGCACAAAGCCTTTAGGCTGTGTCTGGGCACGCAGGCGGATTTCAATAACCAAAAATAAAGGAATAAAACCCCAAATCTGAACTTCCTACGTGGCTCAGGTTTGGTTAGAAAAGGCTTCCTTTATCTGCACTCCAAATAAATCCCTCCCAGCTTTTGCTGCGCTGACTTTTGACGCTCCAACTTCACCTGTGACCGATGTGAAATTCCGAATTTTTCCTCTGATTTGGGATTTTCCTCAGCACCAACCAAACATCTGAGACATTTTGAGCACTCCCATCCCTGCCTGCCCAGCCAGAGGGGAAGGAATAACTTGGCCCTCCTTTGCAACTGCTCCAAAAGTGGTGCAGAGGACTCATTTCCAGCCTTTAGGGACACAATTTTGATTTTTATGGGAGGTGCTGAGGCTTTGGGGGCTGGGAGAGCAGCAAGCACGAGGTGCTGAACAAGCCTGAAGATGTTTTGCAAAAATAGCAGTGAGAAAAAAACCAAGCCCAGCATCCTGGCTGACACAGAGCTCGTTGTTTCACACGGTGCAGGGACAGTGAAAGTGTCACCAGAGCTCTCTCCGAGGTGAGGAAACCGACCCCAAACTGTGCAAGAGCCTCAAGTTATATTTTAATTTTCCCCCCACTTCAATCAGCCTCTTTTTTTGTTTGTAAATGAGGTTTTTTTTGTTGTTGTTGTTGTTGTTGTATTTTTGCAGGGCTGTGTGAGATATGCTTTGAGTGACCCACTGCACGGATGATGAGGGTTTTTTGTTTTGTTTTTTCTCTCTGTCAATAAAACACAAGGAAGAAGAGACATTCTCCAAGGCTGGGAAAGGCTGTCCTTGCTGGGGTTTTCTCCTACTCCTGCAGGAGGGTTTCTCTCCAGTTAAAGCCTCCAGTTGGTCCATGAGTGAGGGGCAGGATGGGAGGGTCTGTCAGCTGCCAAACTCCAGTGTCCCCCAGCTCTTCACAGGAGCAAAAGCCCAGGTAGGGAATCTGTGAGGAGAGAGATGGGAATTAAGGCAAAAAAAAACCCAAAAAAAAAAACCCCACAAACAAGGACAGAGCTGAGCAGTCCTAAAAAATAAAGCCCTGCTGTGCTGCTCCAGGATTTCACCCTTTTTTCCCCTCTTTTCCCTCTCCCAAAGTCCATTTTCAGATGGTGGTTGACAGAGTGTGCCCCACTGCCTGTGCAAAAACACTGGGAAAAAACCTCCAGATTATACCCTGGGAATGGGGGGTTAAAAATGCAGTTTTGAGTGGAGTGTAGCTTTAAAAATGTAGTTTTGGATGGAATGTAGTTTTAAATGGAATGCAGGTTTAAAGTTGTAATTTTGAATGGAATATAGTTTTAAATGGAATTAAGTTTTTAAAAGGTAGTTTTGGATGGAATGTAGTTTCAAATCGACTGAAGTTTCAAAAATGCAGTTTTGAATGGAATGTAGTTTTAGATGGAATGAAGTTTTTAAAGTGTAGTTTTGAATGGAGGGTAGTTTTAAATGGGATGCAGGTATAGAATTGTAGTTTTAAAGGGAATGTAGGTTTTAAACAGGGACCAGCTCAAACCAAATGTGCTCCCAAACCAGCCCAGCTATGGGGGAAAAATGGATCTTCCTGCAGCTCAGGGGTTCCCAGGTGAGCCCTGGATATCCCAAGGCTGGCAGAGGGCAGGAAAAGAGGAGAAGTCAAAAGTCCCATTATAATTTCCAGCCTTTTGAGAGTTAGCATCTCTTGAGAGGAGAAGGGGAAGTGCTGTAGGGCTGAGGTGCCCTGCTGGCTGTGCTCAGGGGGGCTGGGGCTCTCTGCACAGCCCCCGGTAGCCCAAAAGCACAAAAGAGTCCCTGCAGACCCATTTTAGGTGGGCATTGATTCCACAAAGCACAAAAGAGTGCTGCAAACTTTTAGGTGGACATCTGACCCCAAAAAGGACAAAAGAGTCCCTGCAGACCCATTTTAGGTGGACATCTGACCCCCAAAAATACCGAACAGTCCCTGCAAACCCATCTCAAGGGGGGGACCTGACCCCAAAAAGCCCAAAAGAGTCCTTGTAAACCCATCTCAGGTGGGCACCTCACCCCAAAAAGCCCATTTTAGGTTTGCCATTTGTCAGATCTCCATTTGAGGTGGACATCTGACCCCCCAAAAACCACCAAACAGTCCCTCCAAACCCATCTCAGGTGGGTACCTGACCCCACCCCCTGCCCCAGCCTCTCAAACCCTTCTCCTTCAGCCTCCTGAAATAAATAAAACCCAGAGCAAAGCCCTGCTCCTGCAGAGTGCAAACCCTTTTTCTCTGTGCCACCCCTTTGTCTCCTCGCTGCCGTTTACCTTCCGGACCATCTGTACAAAATCCTTGGAGTTCTGGGGGGACAGCCCTTGGAGCTGGCAGGTACAGGCCTCCAGGGAGGAGGCATGAGCCACGATCAGGATGTTATTTCCTGAAAGAAAAGGACAAAAACAGGCTGAGGAGGCAGATAAAGGCAGATTTAAGGGCTTGGCCACCAAGATCAAGCAGCCATTTAAAATATTTTGTCATACAACAACACCTAAAACTGTGAATTCAGGGGGAAACGTGGTTTGTTAACAGGTTTAGAGCATTTCCAATTTTCAGGGCGATGGTTAACTCACTCCTGCTTTGTTTCAAAAACACTTTCTGGAGAAAACATGAATACCAGCGAGATTTCAGCTGTGTGGGGAAGCAGATGCCTTTTTGCCTACGCAAAAAAACTAATTAATTCCTATTACAACAAACACTTTAATTTCACTCGCTGGCTTTCCACAGTGGCAGCTTTACATTTCCATTTCCAACATCCTTTACCCCACTGTGCCTTTGAATTTTGTGTGCAAACCACTCAAATCAGAGCTCAGGATGCAGAGAGGGGTCAGTGAGACGAAATCAGGGAAAACAGCAGAATTTAGGATTTCTCAGAGTGTTGTGGCTGAATAATAACAGATAGGGATTTAAAAAAAATAATTCAATATTGTGTTTGGAGAAATGTTTTAAGGCGTTTATAGGAATGTAATTTGGAGGGAAAATGCTCCATTTAATGCTGGGAACACACAGCAGAGGGCAAATAACTCATTTATTCCCTTGGGAAACAAACAGCTGCTGGTGGGTCGGAATCCCTAAAATAATTCTGCTATTTAACTCCATGGACCTGTCTTGTGAGTGTATCTGAAATTACAGCTCCGGTGCAGGGCTTTTCTTCTGGGAGAGAGGATGAGGGATCCAGGGGTGGGAACTCATCCCCTGGGAGGGAAGGATTGGTCAGGAATATTGGAATTCCCATCCCAGCCCCTCTGCAGCACTCACCTTTGCCTTTACATTCACTGATGATTTCCTTTGTTACTTGGTAGCTCCTGCTTATGTAGGTATCATAAGACTCAGAAACCACCAACTTGCTGACAGGAATATGAGGTCTGTGAGGAGAAAAACACATGCAGTAAATGGTAAAAAATAAAGAATTCTAAGTGCAAGGTGTGTGAGGAGAAAAACACGTCCATTAAATGATAAAAGTCAAAATGTTCTAAGTGCAAATTGTGATTCATCTGGAAGTATTTGTTCTGAAATTCAATCCACAGAACTGGGAGCTGCTGTGGTGATCTTTAAACTTCAGGAATGATTTATTCCCCATTCCTGCATGGAGATATTTGGGAAAATGAGAACAGGACCAGTCAGGGGAGGCAGAACATGACACACTGAGCGTGCCTGTGTTCCCTCTGCACTGGAGATGCTCCTCTGTGCTCATTTGGGCTGGTTTGTGGGAAAAATCCCTCCTGGGAGGGTGTTTGTCAGAGTCCAGGGCATCCCTCTGGGTATCCTGGAAGGTCACAGACCTCAGCAGAGGGGTCTGGGCCCCGAGAAAGAGGGTCTGGGCTCTGTGCAGGGGGGTTTGCCTGGCACAGAGCCCAGGAGGACACAGGCTTTGAGTTTGGTCCACGAGAAAAACTCCCAACACAGAGAGGAATTACAAGTCACAAAGGTGTGACAGGCAGTGGTGTGGTTTGTCACCGGGTGGAAAGTTCTGTAGTTTTGGGGTTTTTAGACTGGAGCTGACAGGGGGACAAGATGGAGGATTTAGGGCGGTGCCCTGGGTTGTTCTTGTTCTCCCCTGGCATCCATTTTTTGCAGTGACGGGGGCACAAGGGAGTTTGAGGGGATTGGGTCAGAGTAGAAATGACCCCTCTAGTCCAGGCACTGGGCATTGGTATGAAATGGTAAATAAGACACACGTAATTATCTGTATAAGAGATTTCAACCTCCCATCACGGGGAGAGTCACCCTGTGCCTGAGCAGTGGTGAACATCTCAGCTGGGCACAGAGAATTGTAAGGTAAGAATTAATAAACACACGAGAACCAGAGAAAAATAAGACCTTGAAGACTCCAGTTCATTCTCACACCAAGCACAGACTCAAAGCCTTTGGAGGGCAGAGAGGGAAAAAGACTCTCCCAAACCACCACCAGAAATCTTGGGCAGAGAAAACCAAACCTGGGAGGTGCTGAGGCCCTGGCACAGGGTGCCCAGAGCAGCTGTGGATCCCCTGGATCCCTGGAAGTGTCCAAGGCCAGGTTGGAGCAGCCTGGGACAGTGGGAGGTGTCCCTGGCACAGTGGGAGGTGTCCCTGCCCTCGGGATGAGATTTAACATCCCTTCCATCCCAAGCTGTTGAATGATTTTTCAATTCTCAAATTAACAACGATTAATTTGATTCTCTGTGTCCTTCATTAGAGGATTTCAGGGCTCTCCCACCCACACCAAGCCAGGGAGAGGCAGGAGAGGCTGGGACAGCAGGAGGGGACGGCAGGACAAGGACAGTGCGGAGCAGCAGCTGCTCCATCCCTGACACCCCTCAGGGGCTGGGGCAGGAACAAACTGCTGCTCTGGCCTCTGCAAAGCTGGGAAAGGCTTTTTTGGGGATGAGCCCTCCTCTTCCCAGCCAGGACATTCCTGGATTTGCTTGGCCAGTTGTGTCCCTGATGTGCACAGGGACTGGCAGCAGCAGCAGCTGCATTTTTCCTGTAAGGATAAATATCATTTTCCCTCCCCAGGAATTCTCCTTGGGAGAGGGGACAGAGCTCTGCCCCCTGCCCCACCTGAGCTGAGCACAGAGGAGCAGAATTCCCTCACACTCAGCATATTCCCCATGGTTTTCCCACAATACAGGGATTTTTGGACTCTCCTGACTCACTGTGCTGTTGTCAGCCCTGGGATGCCCTTCCCGGGATAAATACAGGGTGAGGAATTTTATTTAGATATCCTGGAATATCTAAATAAAATATTATTTTACTTTATATATATAGTACTTAATATAATGTTACTTCCTGGAAGTGCTGGAATTTTGGCTGCAATGACACAGCACAAACAGCTCCTGATAAAAGTGGTTTATGGTATAATTAGCTATGAAAAAAAATTAGGGTTTTTTTTGTTTTTTTTTTTCCTTTACCTTTTTTTTATTTAACTTTTAGTGTTTTAATTTCTTATTCCACCTGAAGGTTTATTAAACACAGGTGGGAAACACCAGGATTTCATAAAGCTCAGAAGCCCTGACACAAAATATTTGTCACCAAGCCCTTGTAGGCGGCACTCCTGTGTGTGTTACTCCGAAATTTTAGGAAAAGTATTAAAAATCCTTTGGGAGATCCTTGGGAACCTGAAAGATCCCAGGACAAGGGAGTGCTGGAAAAAAACCTTCCACGATCAGGAGGAATTGCTAGTGATGTGGGGAACTCGCTTTATAACAAGCCAAATTTAATTTTATACATTTTATTTATAAATCTATTAATATTTTTTCATTTAT
>VWZU01005879.1:60793-98254 GCA_013397095.1 Sterrhoptilus dennistouni
CAGGTAAAAATGGCATTGCAAGGAGCTGCTGCTCGTGGGCCTGGCCCAAAAAAAAAAAGCAGCCAGAAAAATTGTAAAGGTCTCGGATTTAATTTCATTTCATTTGTAAGCTGTAAATGAAATGATTCAACACAGCTCAAACTGCAGCTTAATTGAATTGGCTGGATTGTCTGCTGGCGTAAATCAGCATTTCATTACACAGGTGGGAGATCACAGCAAACGAGATAAGAATCCACTCCACCGGCAGCGCTGGTAATAAATATTCCTGCAGCAGGGTTTGTTAATATTCCTGCAGCAGGGGTTTAATATTCCTGCAGTGCCTGAGGGAACCCAGGGAGAGCAGCGATCTGCTCAGGCTGGCAGGGAGCAGCAGCCACATTTTCCTTCTGTCGGAAGAGCAGGACAAAGGAGGGAACATCCACCCTTGACAGTGGCTGTCACCATTTCCAGGCTGACCCAGTGGGGTCATTGAGGGGAGGGACATCCACCAGCCCTGTGTCACAGGGAGCTGCTCACGGGCTTTGCTCAGCACAGGAATTATGTGAAGGTCACACCACAGCTGCACCAGTGTCCTTGGACCCTTGGGTGACACAGAGAAATGTGTCCTCAGATCTCCTCAATGCCACCAGCAAAATGCGTCCTTGGAAGCTTTTAATGCCACACTAAATGTGTCCTTGGGAACTCTTAATGCCACCAGGAAAGTGTGTCCTCAGATCCCCTGAATGCCACCAGGAAAGTGTGCCCTCAGACCCTTTTAATGACACACAAAATATGTCCTTGGACCCCTCTAATGCCACCAGCAAAGTGTGTCCTTAGACTTTTCTAATGCCACCAGAAAGGTGTGTCCTTGGACTTCTTTAATGCCATCAGCAAAGTGCGTCCTCAAACCCCTTTAATGCCACAAAAAGTGGATCCTTGGACCCTTTCAGTGCCACCAGCAAAGTGTGTTCTTGGACCCCTTTAATGCCCCCCAAAGTGTGTCCTCAGACCTCTTTAATGCCACCAGCAAACTGTGTCCTCTAATCCCTTGAATGCCACAGCAAAGTGAGTCCTGGGACCCCTTTAATGCCACCAGCAAATAAGTGTCCTCAGACCCCTCAAATGCTACCAGCAAAGTGTCCTTGGACCTGTTCATTGCCACCAGGAAAGTGTGTCCTCAAACCCCTTTAATTCCCCACAAAGTGTGTCCTCAAACCCTTTTAATGCCACCAGCAAAGTGTCCTTGGACTCGAATGCTACAAATTGTGTGTCCTTGGACCTCTTTACTGCCATTAGCAAAGTGTGCTCTTGAAGCCCTGAAAGCCAATATTGGATCTCTTCAAAGCCACCAGCAAAGTGTCCTTGGACCTCTCTAATGCCACCCAAAGCGTGTCCTTGGCCCCCTGAATGCCACAGACTGTGTGTCCTTGGGCCCCTTCACTGCCATTAGCAAAGTGGGACCTTGCAGCCCTGAAAGCCACAGCAAAATGTGTCCTTGGACCTCTTCAAAGCCACCCAAAGTGTGTCCTTGGCCCCCTGAGTGCCACCAGCACAGCGTGACCTCCCTTCTGTCCTGTGCAGATTGCACACCCTGCTGCCATGTGGCCAAGCATCTGAGCATCCTCCTCCTGCTGCTGCTGCTGCACAGTGATTTATCTGTGTTCAGAAAGGCCAGGATAATTTTAGCTGCCCTAGTTTTGGATGTGACCAGCAAGGAGTGCTCAGAAGGATTTGAGTGCTGGAGCTCGTGTCTTTAAGAGGCTGGGCTGCCCTCATCACAGCTCTCAGGATGTGATGGCAAAGCATTTTCTGTCTGTACACAAACCAACAGGCTCAGAAGTCACCAGGGATGAGGATGGGGAGGGTGGGAGAACACTGGGAATGATTTGGGCTGTGTTTGTGACAACAGAAAGCCCAGCAGACTGATAAAAGGATGCTGCTGTGCCAAACTGGATGAAAAAAGCCTGTTTTGCATGAGGTGACAGCCACTTTTCTCCCCAATGTGGATAAAAACAAAACCTTCCCAAGGCACCCATCCTCTGATGGCTCTGATTTCACCCCACATCCCACATCTCTGCTCTGCAGCAGCTGAAGGACGTGAGGTTTCCGTTGGAAAAATTGCTGGGGAAGGTGAAGGGACTTTGCAAAGTTCCCTGAAAGATTTAAATCCCATTAGCTCAGGGCATCCAATCCATTTTTTCCTGCCTTGCACTTTTCCCTTCTCTGATGGGGGTGTGGGAGAAAGAGAGTAAAACTTCCTGGGCAAGGTCTTCTTGGAATGGTTTGGGTTGGAAAAAAACCAAAAACTCCCATGGGCAGGGACACCTTCCACCACCCCAGGCTGCTCCAAACCCTGGCCTTGGACACTTCCATGGATGCACAACCCGTGCCAGGGCCTCCCCACCCTCACAGGGAACAATTCCTTCCCCAAATCCCCCCTGTTCCAGCTGGAAGCTCTGCCTGGTGAGCAGCACTTACCCACGAGCCTGGCCTGGGTGCAGCCCAGCACGGTGATGGGAGCGTCCTTCTCGTAATCCCTGAACCCACCACTCCTCTGAGGTAAGTTGTGAGGCATATTCAGGTTACTGCGCATGTACCTGCCTGCAGGGAGAGGTGCCAAGTGGGATTATTCCCCCAGACAGAGGCAGGATTTTCCCCTCTGATTTATTTTCCCCTCTCCCACTCCCTGTGCTTTGCAAGTCCTGCCTAAAGTTTTTTTTTTCCCCCTACAAACCCATGAGAAATCCCACAAAATTAAATAAAACACTTCTCAGCAGCTCAAAATCAGCACACAATGTTGCTAAGGTTCTAAAAAAATATTTTTAGGATTGATTTCCCCACGGGAAAGTAATTTCTATCCCACAACAAACTTTTATGCTTTAACAGGAAAGTCAGAGCTCTTCAGCCATAGTTTAGAAAGAAGGGAGTTGTGAAATCGTCCTTTCACTACAAGGTATTGGTGTTTCTGAATAGAAGAAAGACTTTTAGGACAGATTTCTGATCAGCTCTAAGGCCAACAGAGACGAAAGTTACAATTTGTTCACTATAGTCTGAAACCTGAGCATAAAACTGGATTGAAAACACCCAAAAACTCTGAGCAGAGTTATTTCCATTTAGGACTGAGAGCCAGCAGTGCAAATTTTTTTTCTGGATGGCAGCAAATGTTTGCACTGAACACTGACTACCAACATCATGACTGCATTTTCCCTTTGGTGATGTAACTGTGGTCATCACCTATGAACGTGATATTTCTGGGTCTGAGAGATTTCAGCCTGCCGGCGGCTGCTGACTTTTTCCCAAGGAAAAAATTCTCAAGAAAGTTTCTTCTCAAAACAATCTTGGCAAACAACTCTCCTTTCTCAGAACAATCTTTCTCCAGGTGGTGTTTTGCTGTTTCTCTGGTTTAACCCATGGGATCAGAGAGGTGTCGTTCCTATTCACCAACCATGTTCAGTCTGGATGGGAACACCTTATAAAAGGCAGTAAGAATTAGACAATAAAAGCCTTTTTTCTGTGCTCTTTGCCTTCTGAAGTATTTGGAGTCTCTCATCTTTCTTTCCTGTCCTACAACAACAATCACCCCTACCAATATTTTCCCAAATATTGGCAAACTGAGGGAGTATTCCCTCCTGGATGACTTTCTGCACAAAAAGCATCATTTTCTGTTCCAGTGGCCACTTCTCCTTTCTCCATCAGATCCTGGGATGGCCCTGGGCTCACCTTTGGCATCAAAGCACTGGGACAGCCAGTACTTCCCAAAGACCACGTCCATCCTCTCTCCGTGCCTGCAGACGAACAGGCAGCGCTTCTGGGGGCCCGGCTGGCTGCTCATCCTCAGGGGCTGCAGGGGAAATCAGTGCCTTAATTCTTAGTTTTTATGTTTTCCAGATTCTGCACTGCATTGGTACAGAATTCTGAATTTCATATAAAGTGTGAGCAGGTTCTCCTCACAGTTTAGACAAAATAATCCTTTTCCAGACCCAGAACCAAGGGCACCACTGCAGCTTCAGACCCAAAAAGTGCAAACAGGGAATTGAGGAAACTGAGAGGGTAGGACTGGATAACCTGAAGTGTAATTGAACAATTAACCCCAATGTGTAAATGGACCAAAACTTATAAAAAAGTGTGAAAATTCAAGGTTTGGGTGTAGCCTTGGCCAGGCACTTGTACTGCCCAAGGTGTATCTTTTTAAAAATCCTTTTAATAAATCCCCACTTTATTCCTTTAACTCTGCCCAGCTTCTGCTCCAGGAACTCTCAAGGCATCAAAGTGACAGCAGGTTTGACCTTCACCAGAGTGGAGAGACACCTGAGCAAGGCACAGGAGCCAGCAGCAGGCTCCTCCTGCCTTCCCTTGTGCAAACATCCCAGGGAAGGCTGCAGGATTTATGGTTTTTATGGCTTTGGGGAGCTCTTTGGGAATTTTTAACCCTGGTAAATTTATGGTGGTGTAAAGCTGCTGAAGGGGGCAGAGGATGGGCCCTGCCACCCCAGCTGGAGAGGCAATTTGGGGATGGGGCTGTGTTGATGCTGTTTTACACTACAACAACAAACATTTTGAGATTTAGAAGGTTGAAAATGACTTTTTTATTTTTGGGATGTGTTTTTTTCTTATAGTATTTTATCCAGACCAATTTGATTGGTGAAACAGGGGCAAACTTCTTCAATCACATTGGTCAGAGCAGAGGGACATCAAGAAGAAGTCCCTCCTAAGGAAAGGAATGAATAACAAAGGTACAGTTTACAAAAACATCTTTTTAATTTACAGAAAATTCTTTGGAAAAAGAATTTCAGAAAACTAAAACATCTTAAGGCAGGGAACCAGGGCTACATCGTGCCACCCAAAACCTTTGTACCTTGTGCTGCAGGGAGTGAAAAGATGATTTTTTTGGGGGGAAAATCCATTCACTGGAAGGTGTCCCCAGTGATTCCTGGCTGTGGGGTCCCTACCTGCACGTTCTGGCAGATGATGGTGAGTGGCCCAGAGTCCCCTGGCCCTTGCTCCTCCTGCTGCCTCCTCTCCAGAGCTCCATCAGCAAAGGCTTGAAGGGAGGGGGAAAACGTGGTGTTCAGGATGGAGTAGGACCTGCCAAAAAACCAGAAAAATGCTGTCCATGGGAATGCTTTTCGTGCTCAGGGTGTTTCTGTAGCTTTCAGGAACGAGTGGTGATTACTGTTGTGATGTTGTTTCATTGTGATTTGGGTTTGGTGCTGCCCTGAGAGCTCCTTGCCAGGTGATGCACACACCATCTCCACGGGCTGTTTCCTTAGAAACAATTCACAGAACAATTCCCAAACTTTGGGAGTCTGGGAGCCTCTTTCCACCCTGGAATACTCTCAATGGAAAACTCCAGAGCCTTCCTGATGCTCACCAGCATCACCGGGGGACCAGCCCACGTCACTGACCATGGACTTGTGGTCCCAAATTTGGGAATTAACGGCTGCAGGGAGTTTTCACTCACCTTTGCAGCACAAGCTGTGGCTCCAGCAGAAAACTGGGGCCTCTCCCTGGGCAGTTTTTAGAGTTCTACCCCTGTCAGGGGCCTGGCACACTCAGCCCTGTTGTTCCTGCATTTTTTCAGTGCTGCCCATTCCCCTTCCCACCCACTTTGGGAGTTTATTCCCCCCAGCGCCGCCTGTTAAGTGCAGCCAAAGGGATTTAACAGTCCCCACTCTCCCTCGAGGGCCTTGCCTGATGATGGTCCCTCTGAATAAAGCTCTTATTCCTTGATATTCAAGGACTTTGACCAAAACCCTGGGGACTAAACTGTGACAGGCAATTACAGAAGCTGCTGACTCAGTTACCTCTGCTTAGTCATGAAAAAGAAAAAAAAAAAAAAAAGCCATTATCAGGTAATGGATGTGGTCATTTACTTTGACAGAGAGAGTTGGCAGAGCTGGCACTTTTCAGTGCCTTAAATACCTCAGGAGCTGCTTCCAGTCAGGATAAAATCTCTGAGGGGTTTCACAGCTGTTAAAACAACCCCGGGGACAGAAATAGGTCACCTGTGTGATTTATATCATTTAAAGGAGGAAAAAAACTCACTGTGATGGTGGTCCAGATCTATTATCTGGTGGATTTAGGGTCCAAGGATGACACTGAGCTGGTGGATTGTGCCTGAGCTCCCAGGAACTTCTCCTGAGCTTCCCTCAGGAAAGGGCTGGCCCTGCCCTGAGGAATTGTTCCCCTCAGTGCCCAAAGGCAGGTGGAGCATTGGAGTCAGCACAGAGCCACAACTTGGATATCTCAATGTGAACAGAACCTCAACGTGAACAGAATCCCAGTTCTTACTCAGGACCCATCTCTATTTCTGCACAAAGTGAATTTCTTCCAGCTGTCAGCCCTTCCTCCCATTTATCCCTTATTTTTAATCCCTTTCCTGCCTTGCCCATATGATACTTTTTAAGGACACTGGTCTGGAGGATATCAAGGATTTTTTTGGTTACCCCACTTCCCTTTGCCCCCAGGAGCTGCCACACCATTTTTGAGCCTTTCTTTCTCTCTAAGCCCTTTTAAAAAGGCCACAAACACTTTACAACATTTATTTATAGATGGATTTGCTGGGAATGGGGATGAGGCAGAGGCAAACTCTCAGTGTGCCTGGAGAAGAGCCACCAGCCTGTCCCCAGTGCTGCTGGAAAACACAAACTGCTGAGGCTCCTCCAGCTTAGTCATCCCCTAAGGACAGGTCACTGTTTGGAAGCTTTTCCCCCAAAATCCTGGTTCCATCTCCTGTCTTATGGATGGTGCCCTGTGTCCCCTAAATAAGGAGTTAAATGAGTGATTTTAGGAGCAGCATTCTGTTTAATGAACTCCCACCAAAATCAAGGGACACAGCCTTATTAAAAAAAAAAAAGTGAATTCTCACTGAAGCCAAAAATCTTGCTAAATATCCAAAGAAATGTTGCTGATCTGGAGTCCTTTTCAGCATATTCATGCACAGAAGATGTTTCTTCCCAAATTAAGGCTCAAATTTCCACCCTCCAGATCCCAGAGGTGCCTGCACAGCAGTGCCTCCAGCAGCCATCTGCTCCAGCAGCAAAATCCTGGGAGAGTCAGAAAGAGCTGCTGCAACATCTCAGCTAAAAAAATAAATAAAATAAAAATCACCTTGTCCTCTAATCTCACACTAAGGGAGAGCATCTGCTGCTCCTTGGCTGAGGAGAGGAGGCTCTGTGTGCCAGCTCCTTCCCCTCTGTGCCCTTCTCAGCATTCCCTCCTGCTTCCCCAGGGGAAATCCCAGCTCTGAGCCCCTCTTTGCAGAAATGGAAAGGGGAGGGAGCTGTGGCAGTGCACCCCCACACTTTTAACAGGTGTTCCCATATTAGGAAAAGAGTTGAAATGTCACCCCTGAAGTTTTAAGGAAGAAAAACCAGAAACTTCCATCCTTCTCTCACTGTAATTGTCCCAGTGCCAGGACAAAGGCACCAAAGTTGGACCCTTTGAATGAGAGGACACAGCCAAGGGAAATACAGACTGGATATCAGGAAAAGGTTTTTACAGAAAGGGTGATGAAGTACTGGAATAGGGATAAATAGGGATAAAGTCTGCCTGGGGAGGAGGTGGAGTCCCCATCCCTGGATGTGTTTAAGGACAGACTGGATGTGGCACTCGGGGCCAGGGTTTAGTTGAGGTGTCAGGGCTGGGTTGGACTCGATGATCTTGTTGGTCTCTTCCAACCTGGGGATTCTGATTCTGATTCTTCAGCTGTTCCTCAAGGAATGTGTCTATTTTCTATTGGGCAGCAAGGCTAAAACCCCTCCCTGATCACTGAATACTTAAGAGAGAGCACAGAGTCTCTCAGGGCATTTTGGGGTGTCTCAGCAGGTTCCAGGGACCTCCCTGCACTGTGCACAGCTTTTATTCTTTGTTCTGCATAATTTGCTATTTTCTCTTTAACTAAAACCTTTTTGCTTTTTCCCAACACACACCTAATCAAACCATCTCACTGATTATTCTCAAACCATTTCTGAGAAGTCACTGCTCAACCCTCAGAGCTTGATACACCCTCGTGGGGCTACAAACACCCCTGGCCTCACACAGAACAGTGTCAGGGAGCAGCTCGACCTTACCCATGGAACACCCAGGTGCCGCATTCATCAGCCTTGGTGATGTAGTTTTCAGGCAGCAGCCCCGAGCAGCCAGTGGCCAGGGAAATGCCATAAATCCAGCCCTCACTGGTGCTGGTTTGCTCCACTGGGGACATGAAAATGAAATCCCCTGGCACCAGCTCCAGCTCGTCGTCGTTCTGGGGGGTGTAGGGGTAGATCACCTGCAGAGTCTGGGGGAGGGAAAAAGCACAAGAGGGTTGTGAATGGCAGGGGATCTTCAGCAGAGTGGAAATTGTGGTTTTGGGATGGAAACTGTGGGAAATACTAAAGGTAAGAAGATTCTCAAAAAGCTGTGAGAGCAGGCCTCGGAAACAGGAAGAGCAGAAGAACTTGGAATTAGCTGCAACTCCAAAGTCTGAAAGTAGGAAAAGGTACAGTAAGCAATAAGTACGAAAAGATAAGATACAGTAAATAAATAATGATACAGTAAGCAAGGACATGAAACAATAGTTTGAGTTTTTAGGCTTGGCCAGAATAGACCTTAAGACTGCAGATAAATATGCTTAGCAAGATGGTAGAAAGTTTTAAGCTTAATAATGGACTATTGTGTATAGTTAATAGAAACCATACAAGCAAGCATTGTTTGAAGCAGGTGTGGCTTTTAGTGGTTGACAAAGTGAATCTACAACCTCCAACACAAAAACAAGTTACAGAGCTTTACCTCCTGTGTGACAAAGTAAATGTCCACAAGCTCCAGAACTTTTACCTCATGGTTGACAAATGAATGCCTACAACCTCCAACCCAGAAACAAGCTCCAGAACTTTTATCTCCAGAATTTTACATTCTGGCTGACAATGTGAATACCAACAACCTCCAACACCGAAACAAGCTCCAGAGCTTTTACCTTGTGGTTGACAAAGTGAACCCCCACAACTTCCAACATAGAAACAAGTTCCAGAACTGCTACCTTGTGGTGGAAAAAGTGAGTGCCAACAACCTCCAACACAGAAACAAGCTCCAGGACTTTACCTCATGGTTGACAAAATGAATGCCCACAACCTCCAACACATAAACAAGCCCCAGAGCTTTACCTTGTGGTTAACAAAGTGAATGCCCACAACCTCCAACACAGGAACAAGCTCCAGAACTTTTACCTCGTGGTTGACGAAGTAAATGTCCACAAACTCCAACACAAAAACAAGCTCCAGAACTTTTACCTCGTGGTTGACAAAGTGAATGCCCACAACCTCCAACATAGAAACAAGCTCCAGAACTGTTACCTCCAGAACTTTTACATTCTGCCTGACAAAGTGAATGTCCACAACCTCCAACACAAAAACAAGCTCCAGAACTTCCCTTTGATGTCCACAACCCCCAGCACAGACCCAAGCCCCAGAGCTTTACCTCCTGGCTGACAAAGTGAATGTCCACAACCCCCAGCACAGACCCAAGCCCCAGAGCTTTACCTCGTGGTTGACGAAGCGGATGTCCCGGGAGAAGATAGCGGCCACCCAGTCACAGCCCAGCTTGACGTCGATGCTCTGGGCCAGCTTCTCCAGCGTGGGCAGGTGGCTGCTCTGGAAGTGATAGGCCAGGGTCACGTGGAGCTGCTTCTTGTGGGGCTCCACGTGGACATCTGCAATGGGGAGAGGAGGGTTAAAAACCCCATCCTGCCACTGATGGACCCACTGATGACCCACGTCACTGCAGAAGGGGGATGCCAAAGGAGAAGAAGAAGAACCCAGGGCACCACCCTAAAATCTCCACCTTGTCCCTTTGCATCTACATTCTAAAAATCCCAAAAACTACAAAATCTTCTACATGGTGATAACTACAGTACTCTCTGTTACACTTTTGTGACTTGCAATTCTTCTCTGTGTTGGATGTTTTTCACATGGACCAAACTCAAAGCCTGTGTCCTCCTGGGCTCTGTGCCAGGCAAACCCCCCTGCACAGACCCCAGACCCTCCTGGACAGACCCCAGACCCTCTTTTTTGGGTCCCAAGCCTCTCTAACAAAGTCTGTGACTTTCCAGGGAGCCCAGAGGGATGCCCTGGACTCCAACATGCCAGATTGGAGACTGTAGCTTCTAAGGGGAGCTGGGCTTGCAGAGATGCTCAAGTGGAGCTGAGCATCATCATCATCATCATCCAACTGGAGTTCAGCTGGAAATGCTGTGAGTGTGAGGTCTCTAACATTGCACCCTAGATCAAAAAATTGTTTGGGTTTTTTTCTGGGTCTGACTCATCCCTGAGTCACAGCAGGGCACCAGACAAGGAATCTCTGCAAACTGCCAAACAACGGGTTGTGTGACAATCATTATTGCAGCTCTGGACATGCAGGATCTCCTGCCAACAACAAAAAAAGGACATTTTTCTAGGTAGGAAAATCCAGCACGCTTTCGTGAGGATCTTTCCAAAATAAGCAGGTTAAAAAGCATCATTTTTACTCTCCCTCCATCGTTCTCTCTGCTGCACTAAATCACAAATCCATGGAATCTGCAGGTTTGTGCAAGTTGATTAAAGCTTTTCCCTGGACATTAGTTGGATTATCAGTTTAGCCCCTGAGGGTGAGGTATTCCCAAACTATGGAAACATAATAATGATTCAAAATTATCTTGCAGAAAAAATAAAAATCTACATCAGGAGATGATTCCAGGTGAAACTATGTGAAATACTGAGGCTCTTACAGTAGATGTGGAAATCACAGGATACATTGTTTGCTCGTAATTTATTCTTGCTTATTCAACCGAAAATTGCAATTAAATTTGAGCTATTATTCAGTCACAATTGCAGCTATTCAGAGACTTGGCTCCAAATGCCAGCCAGGGGTAGCTTTGCAAGCTCATCCATCTTTTTTTCTTTTTGTTGTTGTTTTTCATCAGCAATAAAAAATTTGTTCAAGATCTCTGAAAAAAAACCCCAGAGATTTTAATGTGATAACCTGACCAAGCTGTGGCTGCAATGCAGCAACTGCCTTCCCCTAAAAATCCCCAATTTGGCCTGAATTGGAGCAGTCTCAGGGGCAGAAGGTTGCTGGAAGCCACCAATGCTTCTTTATTCTGGGTCAGTGGGGGTTTTTTTTGGATTAAAAACTGATAAGAGACTGAACGAGCTGAGCTACCCACAGCAAAACTTTCTAAATTTACCATCTCACTTCAGACTTATTTCATATTATTCACTCTTTATGCTTGTAAGCACTTTGCTCATTAAATAAATAGGGCTTTTCCCCTACATTTCTCTGAAAAGATTTTTCTCCTGGACCAGTTAAAAGAAAATTTACTTCCCAGAAGGACCCTGTTCAAAAGATTTCTCCCAAATTTACCCTAAACCAAGACAAAGTGCTCCCAGGGTGCTGGGAATCCCCCACTTTGGAGAGGACTGGAGGAGGCTGTTTGTAGAGGGTAAGTTCTTCTAAAAACGGGGTCATATGAACAATCCAGTTTATTTGAAAGAATAAACCTGTGACCATCTCAAGGGCAGCAAAAGTTATGTACAAGGAAGAACAAAAGACGGAGAAGCCACGTACGAGGTAGAACAAAATACGGCTCACAGTTCCAGGCTGTGATAAACTGGATGAAAACCAGGAAAAAAGAACTGTGTAATCTGCTGTATAGGATAAAACAATCAACCAATAGGAGCTGAAGAACTAACGTGCTTTTAAGGAGCAGCCAATTGTGAAGCAGCAAAAAATGCCTGATTAAGGCTAAAAACTGCACAAAAGAAACTGTAGTTTTGCAATAAATGGCTCACTTTGATCATATTGATCATGGAGTGATGTCCAATGTTGCCCTGATTTTCCAGCCTTCTGATTGTTTCTCATTCTACTGGAGCTTTCTCATGATTTAAACACAAACAAAGATTGATGTTTTGGTGACTAAGGCATTCCTTTCCAGAGGGAAGGACAAAGTGATGGACTTCTGAATTGACCACCGGGGTCAGAGAGGTGGTCATGGGACAACAGTGGTCCTTTCATCCCCCAATCCTTGATCAAATTCCTAACTCTATTTAAACCCCAAACCATAATAAACTTCCTCTTTCTCTCCTCACTTCTCAACCTGATGGGTGAGTTGCGGTTCTTTCACGTCGTGTTTGCAACAAACCATTCTTGATCTTGTGCAGCTGTTCAGCAGTGGAGACCACGGGAGGATGAGATTCTGCTCATTCCCCCTCCAGAACCAGAAGAGGATTGTGGACAGTCACATTCTTGATCTTCCACAGTTGTTCAGCAGTGGAGAGAGACCAAGGGAGAAGGAGGTTCTGCTCGTTCCCATTCCAGAAGTAGGAGAGGATCTTGTGCAGTTGCTCAGCAGTGGAGACCATGGGAGGAGGAGGAGGCTCTGCCCATTCCCCCTCCAGAAGCAGGAGAGGATCATGGACAGTCCCATTCTTGATCTTCTGCAGTTGTTCAGAAATGGAGACCATGGGAGGATGAGATTCTGCTCATTCCCCCTCCAGAACCAGAAGAGGATTGTGGACAGTCACATTCTTGATCTTCCACAGTTGTTCAGCAGTGGAGAGAGACCACAGGAGGACGAAGTTCATTCCCCCTCCAGAAGCAGAAGAGGACTGTGGACACAGCCCTATGAGCACTGAGGTTGGAAAGGGCACTCAGGGTCCTCTCTCAGAGCCCTCTTCACACCTCAGAGGTGCAGTGACAAAACAGCCAGGGCTCTGAAATGGCCGGGGAAGGTTCTGTTGTGGTGGCTGGAGGCGGCGAGCGGGGCAGGAAACGCTGAGCCTCGCTCAGAGCAGCTCTCTGAAAGGTTAATGAACCACCAAATGTCAGCTGCCCTTCCAGAAACAGCACTGGCAGCTCAGGGGGAGACACCTCCCAGCTGAAAGGACACAGCACCTTGTGTAACTCTGAGTTTTCACTTAAAAAATCAGGGATTTGCTTTTGAGCTTCGCTTCTTGGTGCCATCAGGGCTTTGGGCATCTGAGAAGTTCCCAAACCATGAGCTTTGGCAGCTGCTTTGCTTCTTCGTGGCTTTGGATTTTCTGATAATGCCCAAGCTGGGCTCCTTCATGGCATCCAAACTTTGGATTTTCTGCCAATGCCTGACCCGCTCTCCCCCATCAACACCAAAGTTTTGGTTTTCTATCAATGCCCAGGCTGGGCTCTCATGGCATCAGAGTTTTGATTTTTCTGACAATGCCCAATCTGGTTCCTTCATGGCATCCAAACTTTGGTTTTTCTGACATTGCCCAAACTGGGCTCTTTCATGACACCAAAATTTGGTTTTTCCAATAGTGCCCAGGCTGGGCTCCTTCGTGGCATCCAAACTCTGTATTTTCTGACAGTGCCCACCCAGGGGCTCAGTCACTCACCTGCTTTGGAAGCCGCCTCTGCAGCGAAGTCTGCAGCAAACTTCTTGAGCACCTCAGCACTCTCCTCCTTGACGAAGAGGCCGATGAAGTTGGAGGAGGTGTAGAGCTCCAGGGGCAGCGGGGCGGGGAATTTGCATTTCCAGCGCATCACCGTGGCCTGCAGGGCTTCTGTGAGAGCCTCCACCTTGCTGTCCTCACACTGCCAGGGAAACAGGACAGGCTCAGGGAGGAGAGGGTGTGGGTGGGTGTCAGTGGGTTACCCTTCCCCCCATGCAAAAAAGCACAGGGGAATAGGGAAAAAAAAATAAATCTATGTTTAGAAATGCTGAGCCCCTCCCTTGTCCTCCAAGCAGGATCAGTTATCCCCAAATAACCTCCCCAACCTCCCCCACCCATTCTCACACTGAGGATCGCCGGAGAGAATGAGAATCCTGAATTCTGCTGCTGCTCTTCCCGGGAAACAACAGCTTAAGAAAACAATCACCTCCTCCAGAAGCCCAGGCATCATCATCAAAATCCCCTCAGCTCCCCCCTAAACCAGGGTGAACCCTCCAGGCAAAGGAATGGCTGGGGAGAGAGAGAGAGAGGAGTGGTGCTTTACCATGAAGAACTGGCAGAGGGTGATGTGTGGGAAGATGTTGTGAGCCTTGTTCTTGCCACAGATCTGCTTGGACTGCTGCCAGAACTCGGAGAGCTTCTGGGCCAGGGGCCCCGTGGGCCGCAGGTACAGGACGTACTCCCGGGGCAGGGTGTCGTCCAGGAACGGGTCACCCACATGGGAGAAGAGCCTGGCAGGCACAAAAAGATGCTAAATTGGTGTATAAATGCTCTCTATCTGCCTCCAGGGGCTTTAGCTACCTCAGTTATTAGGAGATTTTGGAGGGAATTATACCAAGGATGAGATAAACGTATCAGAAGAGACCCTTTCCCCAGGATCTTTGTCCCAGGTGTTTATTCTTCGAAATTCCAGGGGGAAAAGAGGGAGAACAAGGAAGGGCAAGGCTTATATAGCCCCCTGCTCAGGGAAAAGATAAGCTGGACCACAGCCAAAGGGGTCAGGGAAGGAAGGAAGGGTCACTCCATATGGTAAGGAACTCTAGGGTGTCAGAAGGGAGAAACCATTCCCCTAGAGAATTACAACAAATTAGGGGATAATCACAGGGGGTTTTTTTTCCCAACAAGACCAGTTTTCCCTGTGCTGGATCCCATTCATCGTCCCTTTGAGGGGAAAAGCAGCTCTGGAGGGTCAGGCAGTGCCTCACTGGCAGCCCATTAGCCCTGCTCAATAATACAGAAAATTGGGGTTTTGCTTTCAGGCTGATGCTCCGTGGATCTAACCCAGGTCACTGCTTCTGCCTTTTGGAGTGCAGAACACAGGGAGGAGAGCACCAGGAATGGCTCCAGGTCTCTGAGAAGGCAGCTCTCAGCTTTTCTCCCACCTGCTCCTGCCTCTATTTCAGATCACAAACCCTCTCAGACCAGGCTCATTTCTGGACGGTTATTTCCAGCACAGGGGCTCTGCTCTGCAGCCACTGAGGTCATTAAATGTGGCCACTACATGGTCCCCATCCTAATGCTGCTGGAGCTGAACAATTAACCTGTGCTCTTAAGGAGCAGCCAACTATGAAGTAGCAAAAAAATGAGTGATTAAGGCTAAAAACTGTATAAAAGAAACGATAGTTTTGCAATAAATGGCTCATTTTGATCATGGAGTGAGGCACAGTCCGTTGCTGTGCGTTTGGATACTCTGGGACGCCCTTTCCAAATCTGCAGGTGCTTTTCAGACAACACCCCTTGTTGTTTAAACTTTCCAAACCCTAAATTCACCATTTCTTCTGCTTTTGAACATTTATTATTTCATACCAACCAGTCGCATGCTGCTTGAACACTCCTTCCACCTGTCGATGCCAGCGCCTTTTGCCTGCAGAGAGAGCAAAACAAAAAAGAGAATTTCAGTGCTGCTGGGTCCTATTGCTGTGAGTTTGGACACTCTGGGATGCCCTTTCCAATTCTCCAACCCCTGGGGTTATTTTTTTGGGGGATGTGCCACCTGTCAAATCCCCATAAACTGTTTGAAGAGCAAAGTCACGCAGCCAGCGCAAAATATGAAATATGGGTTTTCCCACTTCCCCACTTTCCCTGGACAGAGAAACACCAGCATTTCACTGTCTCTTTGCTGGGAATTTCAGCATGAAACATCAAAGATTTGGGTTTGAAAGTGCAGGAGTTGCGTTGAGGAAAAGAAAAATTCAGCTGCCACGAGAGGGCACAAACCAGAGATTTTCCAGCTTAGAAAAGTTCCCTTTGCTGTACTCAAAGAGCTTTTTTTTCCCTTCAGGATGCCTCTAAATCCCTTTTCACCCCAGCTGGGAGCCCCCAGCTCTCCTGTTCAGCAAGTTTTCCCAGCACAAGGAACAGCTTTAAACATGGAATTGTGTTTTCCAAAGGCTCCACACCAGCACGGGAAAGCAGCTGTGGATCAGCTCAGCTCTGTGACAACCAGGGACAGCCAAAAGGGAAGGATTCACCCAAATGGAGCAAGAATTATGAGTGGAGAAAGCAGAAAACGACAAGAATTTTTAGGGTTACGGGGCAGAGACTGGAGGTCAGTTGGGGAAGGTGCAAAATTCCCCATGAATAGGGGGTTTCACCCATGGATAGGGGGTTTCACCCATAAATAAGGGGTTTCACCCATCAATAGGGGGTTTCACCCATAAATAGGGGGTTTCACCCATCAATAGGGGATTTCACCCACGGATAGGGGGTCTCACCGATGAATAGGGGATTTCACCCATGAATAGGGGGTTTCACCCATGAATAGGGGGTTTCACCCATAAATAAGGGGTTTCACCCATAAATAAGGGGTTTCACCCATCAATAGGGGGTTTCACCCATGAATAGGGGGTTTCACCTATGGATAGGGGGTTTCACCCATGAATAGGGGGTTTCACCTATGGATAGGGGGTTTCACCCATAAATAGGGGGTTTCACCCATGAATAGGGGATGTCACCCACGGATAGGGGGTTTCACCCATGAATAGGGGGTCTCACCCATGAATAGGGGGTTTCACCTATGGATAGGAGATTTCAGAGCTTCCTATTTAAGAGAAAGGAGAGCAGACCCAGGGTCCAGCCCGTGGGACCCTCCAGGATTTGTGACAGTGCTTGTGTCACCCCTTCTGTCCCCAGTGATGACTTTCAACATGCCCTGACAGCCACAGAGGACATTCCTGCTCGTCCCCCCAGGCCTCAGCCATGTGCTGTTGACTCAGCTGTGCCTCAGCTCTGCCCCTTTGCCTTCCCCACCCCTTTGAACACACACATTTTTGTTCCTTTGGAGGGTAACAGGAAGGCAGAAAGATAATGCTAAAAAAAAAAAAAATTTAAAATAAAAGGGCTGTGTTGCAAACATGATGATGCAAACACTTCCTCCCCAAGTGGTTTTGCTGCCCTGATGTGGCAGAATTCCCCGGGGATCAGCAGAGCTCAGCACCTGCCCTGGGGGAGGATGGATTTGGGGGGCTGAACACCGCGGGGTTGGTGTTTTCTGCTCTGGAAAATGTTCTATGCAAAGCAGCAGCTGCTTTGCTTTGGAAAGATAAGGGGGACTTCTCTTAAAGATAAGGGGAACTTCTCTAAAAGATAAGGTGTTCTCTCTAAAAGATAAGGAGGTTCCCTATAAAAAATAAAGGGGACTTCTCTAAAGGATAAGGGATTTTCTCTAAAAGATAAGGAAGTTCTGTATTAAAAATAAGGGGGACCTCTCTAAATGATAAGGGGGTATCTCTAAAAGACAAGGGGTTCTCTCTAAAAGATAAGGGAGACTTCTCTAAAAGACAAGGGGTTCTCTCTAAAAGATAAGGGGATATCTCTAAAAGACAAGGGGTTCTCTCTAAAAGATAAAGGGAGACCTCTAAAAGATAAGGGGGTTCTCTCTAAAGGATAAGGGGATATCTCTAAAGGATAAGGGGGACTTCTATAAAAGACAAGGGCTCTCTTTAAAAGGTAAGAGTGATCTCTAAAAGATAAAATGTTCTCTCCAAAAGATAAGGGGAATCTCTACAAAAAAATAAGAGGGACCTCTCTAAAAGCTAAGGGGGACCTCTCTAAAAGAAAAGGGGAGACTTCACTAAAAGATAAGGGAGATGTCTAAAAGATAAAGGATCTCTCTAAAAGATAAGGGGGGACTTCTCTAGAAAGGAGACCTCTCTAAAGGATAAAGGTTTTTTTTCCAAAGATAAGGGGATTTCTAAAGGATAACAGGTTCTCTCTAAAAGATAACGGGTTTTCCCTAAAGGATAAGGGGGACCTTTCTGGGAGCAATTCCTGGGGATTTTTCCTGCCCTGCTCCCATCATCTGTTGTGCTGCCCTTGCTCAGCTCAGCTCAGCTCACGGCCCCTCCTGCCCGGGTTGTTTCTGCTCCCTCAAACACACCCACAGAGATGTGACTCTGCAAAAGTCTCCTCTGAAATCTGCGAGTGGAAAGGGCCCTCCCAGAACAGCTCTGGCTGTGAAATGAGCAGTTTCTCTGGGATCTCCTGTGCCCAGACACCAGCACAGATCCCTGGAGGAGCTGTGCACAACCCAGGCTCCATCGCCTCCCCCTGGGGACTCTTTTCCTCCGTGACCTGATGATTCCTTGGCACAAATCACACAGAGGAGCTGTGCTGGAAGGAGCTGCAGCTCCCGCAGGGCTTGGGGGACCCCGAAGGGCAGCAGAGAACACAAAGCTGGACCCACAAATCTGCTCCGGTGTGATTTCCAGAGCTGCCTCCATCACCCCCAGGGACAGTCAACTCCCTTCTCAATTTCATTTTCAGTGTGAGGAGGAAATGCTGCACAAAGCAAACAAAGCCAAAAGGTGTTTTTATCCCAGGACCTGCAGCTGAGAGATTTCTTTCTCTTTTTTTCCCCCTCCTTTATTTTTTTTAATTTAGTGTAAGGAATGCTGCTGATGATGATCAGTGCCTGCTTCCCTCCCAAAATCCCAACCTGGAGAGGACCCATCCTCCAGCTCCCAGGCCAAAATCAGCTTCTTTAGAAGCTGAGTGCTCAAACCTGGTCACAGCCACGCAAAAGTGTCCTGATTTTCACAACTGCTGAGTGCAGTGGGAGCTGGAAAACACATCCTGCTCCTGAGAAAAATCAGGTCACTTAATTAGGTGACAAATTATGGCTCAGGTGCTCACACTTCCTCACGCTGGGTGAGCAAGAAAAAAAAAAATAAATTGCGACTCAGATGAACCAGAAAAAAGGGGAAAAAAAGTAAGAAAATAACCTATTTTTTAGAATTTACTAGATGATATCACACAATCACTGTTTGTGGGGACGCAGAATGAGTTCAGGTAGGGCAGGAGCAGCTCTGTGCAGCACTGCTGGTCCCCTGAGGCACCCGATTCCTCCATCTCTTGGCTCCTGAGACGGGAGTGCAGGGAAATCATTTAACAGCACCCAGCAAATGGAATAATCATTGTGAGCAAGGCAGAGGCTCTGTGCAGATGCAGGTCTGGAGAACTGGGGGAGAGGGAAAGCAAATCCTAACAGCAGTTTCTTCCAAATGCACAGCAGGAATTTTATTCAGCAGGAAGAATTAGATGTGTTTGATTCTTCCACCTCCCTGTGACACTTTTCAACATCAAGGCCCAAGGAAAAAAAAAAACTTTCCCCACTCAGTCACTGGTTAAACAGAATGAAATATTCCTAGTTCACCCCTTGGCCCGAAATATTCCAGCAGAATTGGTGTTGCTGGCCTGGCCCAGAAATTAATGTGTAATTGGTGCCCATTTTTAACCCCATCCCACTCAATGGCAGAGCCCAGAGCTCTGAGTGCAGCTCTGAGAACTCCAGAAGGATTTTTTTGGCTGCCTGTCACTCCTGGCTGGGAAAATAAAAAAGAGAGGATGTCAGTTCAGCTCGGAAATGCGCATCAATAAACATAAAATATAATGGCCAAATCCCATTTGCTGCAGAGGAAATGACTGCGGTGGGGAATGAGGCATTTACAGCAAAGGGAACCTTCAGGCTCAGGCAGCACAGAAATCCTCAGTGCTCAGTGCTCAGCCTTCTGCTCCTGCTCCAGACTACGGATTGCTCAGCTTTAGCCAAGCCCAGCTTAAAAAAGAAGGGGCTGTGAACTGCAAACAGCAAGAGCAAGGCATGGGGGGAACTATTCTGAGATAAAATAAAAGGCAGATAAAGATAAATCAGTTAAAAAGTGTCCAAACTTTTTGGATATGATGATCACAAATTTTTTTGGGGGATGGTGCCCCAGCAGGGATTTCCATTGGCTCCTCTTTAATTTCGCTAATTGTGCCATTAGCAGAGCTCTGGACCCAGCTTTTTATTTATTTATTATTATTTATTTGGGATTTCTGCTCTCAGAAAACACCAGCAGCATCCTCTGCCCCAGCCCAGCTCCAGGGGCAGGGAGGGATTTGGGAATGAGCCCTGGAGGAGAGAGAGGGAATGACCAACTCTGCCCTTCATCCCATTCCTCAAACCCACACAAACTCCTTCCCCCTGAGCAAAATCTCTCTGAGGGATGAATCCATCACCTGAATCTTTGGCCCATCAAATATTTCACTCTGTAAATAAATTCTATTTTATTTGATTTATTTTATTTTATTTTATTTTATTTTATTTTATTTTATTTTATTTTATTTTATTTTATTTTATTTTATTTTATTTTATATATTTTATTTTATTTTTATTTAATTTCATTTTTATTTTATTNTCTTATTTTAAATATGATGGAAGTACTTTGGCTCTCCTCTCTCCACTCCCAGGCCTGCCTGATGGGGTAAAATAGGAATTACAGCCCACAATTTATGCCAACTAAGTTTGAAAGAAGGATGCTGTCAAACAGAGAATTTTCCCTCCAGAATACAAAATAAGCACCTTCATTTTCACTCGTTTGTGCCTATAAAATACATTTATATAAACATATATTCAACTAACTCTGTGTGTCTATTTAAAGCTTGGCTTTTTCCAGCTCTGTTGGTTCCTGGTAAAAGAATAGAAAGCAAAATGCTGGCTGGCTCCAGGGAATGGGGAAAAAAAAATAGGAATTTTCTGGCTGCAGCTGCTGTTTGGAGCAGATGTGTCAGTGCAGGTAGAGGTCAGGAGCTCAATATTTAAATTTCTCTTTGCCCAATATTTAAATTTCTCCTTGCCTTGTGTGTCAAAGTCATGCCATGGGAGGTCCTGAATTCAAACTCTGCTCTATAATCAACAAGAAAGCTGATAAAAATTCTCCACAAACAGTAAAATTCTCAGTATTTTTTTGCATGCGTTTTTTTCCCCAAAGTGACCTTTATAGAGCCCTGAATTTTTGCAGTTTTCATCAATTGGTTATTAACAGCCCAACAAGGGGAATGTGCCTGGTTCAGATTTTCATTAAACAACTGCACACTGAGGAATGGTTCTGCAAGGAAAAGATTTCTGTGCATTTAATCCTTGGTTATGTGAAATAGGGGGGAAAAACACCCAAATTCCATGAATTTCTGAATTATTCTGACCCCCAAAAATGCTCACAGTCCAACAAGGGGAATGTGCCTGTTTTACGTTTTCACTAAACAACTGCACACTGAGGAATGGTTCTGCAAGGAAAAGATTTCTGTCCATTTAATGACTTGGTTATGTGAAGTAGGGGGGGAAAACACCCAAATTCCATTAATTTCTTAATTATTCTGCCCCACAAAAATGCCCACGGTGAGGCTGTTCTCCCTGAATCCTCAACATGTGGAATAATTCACTCGGCCACCTCCCAAAAAAATNGACTTGGTTGTGTGAAGTAGGGGGGGAAAACACCCAAATTCCATGAATTTCTGAATTATTCTGACCCCCAAAAATGCTCACAGTCCAACAAGGGGAATGTGCCTGTTNTATTCTGCCCCCCAAAATTATTCTGCCCCCAAAAATTGTTGCCCACAATCCAACAAGGGGAATGTGCCTGTTTTAGGCTTTTAGTAAACAACTGCACACTGAGGAATGGTTCTGCAAGGAAAAGATTTCTGTGCATTTAATGACTTGGTTGTGTGAAGTAGGGGGGGAAAACACCCAAATTCCACTTAATTTCTTAATTATTCTGCCCCACAAAAATGCCCACGGTGAGGCTGTTCTCCCTGAATCCTCAACATGTGGAATAATTCACTCGGCCACCTCCCAAAAAAATAATTTGTTGCAGCTTCTGTTTTTATTTGGGTGACCTTCCTGCTTTAAATAGGGACAGGACAGGAAGGTGTCACCAGGGATCCAGTTCCTGTTTAGGGCAGGGGGGTTGGGAGATGTTCTTTTTCTCTGAAGGAAATAAAAAATAACAAAACCCCCGTGATGTTTCCAGCAGGAGAATGGCTCCGACCTGGGAGCATTGCAGGATAATTAATTTCATTCCCTTCGCCGAGTTTTGCCTTAATTTCTGCTGTTTTCCTGCCTGATGACTGAGTCAAACCCCTGCTCGCGTTGAATTTGCTGGTTTTAATTGCAGTTTAATTGTAGTCATGTCCCTGAGCTGGTTTTTACACCCCAAAATTCCCTTTGGAAACTCGCTGTTCCCAACTACTGAGGTCAGCAGGGGAAAACACCCAGGTCCTGCCTGGAATACAGGAAATTCCAGAGCAGAAATTCCTGGGAATGAGGAGACTGTGAGATCTCCAGGTCCTGCCTGGAATACAAGAACTTCCAGAGCAGAAATTCCTGGGAATGAGGAGACTGTGAGATCTCCAGGTCCTGCCTGGAATACAGGAAATTCCAGAGCAGAAATTCCTGGGAATGTGGGGACTGTGAGATCTCCAGGTCCCCACTGGAATACAGGAACTTCCAGAGGGGGAAATTCTTGGGAACGTGGAGACTGTGAGATCTCTGGGTCCTGCCTGGAATACAGGAACTTCCAGAGGAACGTGGGGACTGTGAGATCTCCTGGAATACAGGAACTTCTGGAACAGGAACTAGAGGAGAAATTCTGGGAATTGTGGGGACTGTGAAATGTCCAGTTCCTGCCTGGAACACAGGAACTTCCAGAGGGGAAATTCCTGGGAATTGTGGGGACTGTGAGATCTCTGTGACTGTGCTGCTGCATCCTGGAGTGAACGTAAATGTTTATGGAAGGTGCCTGGTGGGGCTGGAAATTCCCTTCCCTCCCTCTTCCCAAGGGCTGGCTGCCTATTCCCAGCTCTGGAATAGCGAGCTCTGGCAGCAGGGAAGAGAAGGAAAAGGGAAATATGATCAGGAATAAATTCAGGGAACACGCTGCTGTGTGTTTGTAGTCTCCACAATTTCAGATGTTCCTTATTTTTTTTTCTGCAGAGGACAAGCAAACTGCAGCCTGGCCACAGGAGGAGGATGAAATGCTGATTTTTATTTATTTTTTTTTTAATGTGCAAAGAATGAGGGCCTGGGCATGTGTCTCCTGCTTTCTGGAGTTATGTAAGATTTGGAAGGCGGATTTCTCTCCCCACCAAGTCACCCCTAATCCCCTGCTCAGGCAGCTTGTTACAGCACGAGGAGTGGGAAATACAGGCCGGGAAAAAGTGGGGGATAAAGGCAGGAATGCAGCAGCCATTCAGCATTTTCCAGGAGATGGAGGGTTTAAAGAGGAAGGAGGATATTCCCTTGCTCACAACAACAGCAGTGCAGGTTTTTTATGAGGCATGGGCTCGTCTGTCCAGCTCCTTCCAGCCCCTCCAGGATGGAGGAGGAACAAGGCTCAGGTTTTTGGGCTGATTTGAATCTGTCACACCCCATCAAAATTCCTCTGGCCTTTCATCCTCCCCTTCAGCTGCAAAGCCCTGTCGCCAGGTTTGCTCACAATCCTGATATTGGTTTTCTTTTTTCATTTCTGTTTTGGATGACATTTGCTGTCTGGCTTCCTGGTTCACTTCCTTTCGCTTCTCTCCCCGTGTGCTGATCTAAAAGTGCTGCTCAAACAAAGCTCTGAAAATAGCAGGAGGCCTGAGGCTGGGAATTTGAGCAAACGATGTCTCACAATTCCCTAATAAACCCAGGAAAACTGGCAGCACCTCGAGTGCCTGGTTCAGATTCCAAACTCTGACTGCAGGGCGGTGGGGACTGGGTTAAGGGAGGTGAGAAATAATTTCTAGCGTTAGAGGTTTTGCAGAATTGTGCCCATTAGCAAAGCACACAGGGTTAACACAAATAAACCCACAGAGAACTGGAGCACGTCCAGCAGGGGCTCTTCAAACACCTGGTGTGAACCAGAGTGACCAGAGTGACCAGAGCTCATCACTCACAGCAGCTTTTCATCTCTGAGCCCTTCAATCCATTTTTAGCCAGGCAGGAAGACAATGTCCTTGCAAGGAGCCGAGCTGGAGGTTTAAGGATGCTCCAATGCACCATCTGGAGGCTCAGGGTAGCCAGAAAAGGAAGCAGTTGTCACGCTGGTCGGGGAGAAATGAAGTCCCTCCTTGGAGGCAAAAGCGGCACTTTTTCTCCCTAATTGCTCCTCTCCCTGTCCGGGAAGAAGATCTGCCACGGCTCTGCTTTGTTTGCGAGGTGCTCCTGGTTTCCACAGCCTGAATCTCCTTTCCAAGCCTCTCTCTCCCTCCCACAGCCCCTTTCTCCCTTCAGGAACAGGCTCCAGGGTGCTGGAGCTGCCGGGGAATGGGCAGCGGGGCCAGGTGGCTGCTGCTGGCCTCCTGTGAGCCCCCAGTGTCACACTGCCACCACCTCTTCTGTCCATCTGTCACAGCCTGGCTGTGCTGTCCCCAGCGCACAGCACCTGCTGCCCCACACCTAAGAACCCCCAAAACCCCAATTCAGGCTCCCTGCGCTCTCCTTTCTCCCCCCAGACCTCCAGCCCCAATTTGCTGCTCCTTGTACCCTCGGAGTCCCCAACGTCCCACTGCCACCACCTCTCTCGTCCATCTGTCACAGCCTGCCCAGCACCTGCTGCCCCACACCTGAGAGCCCCCAAAGCCCTAATTCAGGCTCCCCGTGCTCCCCTTTCTGTCCCCAGACTTCCAGGCCCACTTTGCTGTGCTGACACCCTGTGAGTCCCCAATGTCCCCAAAACCCCAATTCAGGCTCCCTGTGTTCCTCTTTCTGCCCCCAGACCTCTGGGCAGACCCACTTTGCTGCTGCTGACACCCTGAGTTCTCAGTGTCCCACTGTCACCACCTCTTCTGTCCATCTGTCACAGCCTGGCTGTCCTGTCCCCACTGCCCAGCAATTGCTGCCCCACACCTGAGTGCCCCTAAAACCCTAATTCAGGCTCCCCTTTCTGCCCCCACACCTCAGGCAGCCCCACTTCGCTGGTCCTGGCACCCTGTGAGTCCCCAATGTCCCCAAAACCCCAATTCAGGCTCCCTGTGTTCCTCTTTCTGCCCCCAGACCTCTGGGCAGACCCACTTTGCTGCTGCTGACACCCTGAGTTCTCAGTGTCCCACTGTCACCACCTCTTCTGTCCATCTGTCACAGCCTGACTGTGCTGACCCCACTGCCCAGCACTTGCTTACCCACACCTGAGAGCCCCCAAAACCCCTATCCAGGCTCCCCTTTCTGCCCCCACACCTCTGGGCAATCCCACTTTGCTGCTGCTGGCACCCTGTGAGTCCCCAGTGTCCCCAAAACCCCAATTCAGGCTCCCCTTTCTGTCCCCACACCTCCAGCCCCGCTTTGCTCCTCTGCACATCAAAATTTTTAGCAAAGTTTTAGGAAGAGAAGGAAAAAAAAAAAAAAAAAAAAAAAAAAAAAAAAAAAAGCCACGAGCAGCACTTTAAAGTGCCAGTGTTAACATTTTCCAGCTTCTTGGGGTTTCAAAACAGGAAGTTTGGGGGCGGTGCAGTTGCACAATTTGGCAGAAAGCCGCCGCTCTGTGAGCTTGGTGACACGGGGCTGTACCAGGAACTCCAGCCCTGCTGGGCCACCAAGGATGTGCCTTCCTGGGACTGGTTCTCAGAGGTTTTGCTGTGCTGTTGGGTCTGGAGGAGCTGCCAGGGCAGAGCTGGCTTGTCCTGCACAGGCTGAGCAAAGATATATTGAAAATAATATGTTTTATCTCTGCTCAAAGAAAATTTGAGAAGAGATAACACAGCCCAAAGCTTGGCCTGGATCTTGTGAGGAAACCTGGGATGCCAAATTCCTCCTGGGTGAAGGTGCAGGACATTTATTGATTTATCTCTGTGTCCTGCACACCCCCAGAGGGACAGTCAGGGCTGGACTTGATCAGCTTGGATTTGGATTGAGGTGCAAACAGAGTTTTGGTCAAAACTTCAGTCAGGTTGGGTCCTGCACAACCAAATCACAAAATCCTGGGAAGGTTTGGGTTTGGAGGGGCCTTTGAAGATCCTCTGGCTCCATCAGGGAACCAGATTTTCACTTCCACCAGCCCAGGGTGCTCCAAGCCCCGTCCAGCCTGGCCTGGGACACTCCCAGGCTCCTCCAGAGCCTCCCCACCCTCATGGGGAGGAATTTCTTCCATAAATCCATTCCCTGCTTCAGCCCCTTTCTATCCAGTGAAGAAGGAAACATCTTGTGCTCCCCCAAAAACGGGTGAGTTCAGAAATGGGCGAGTTCAGAATTCAAAAATGGGTGACAAGAAGTGCAGGGAAAGGGACTGAAGCTTCCCCAATTAATCCTCATTGAAATGGCAAGATTTTATTCCTTTTCCTGAAATTCTTCCTTTCAGGAAATTCTTCCTTTTCCCTGAACACTTTCCTGAAATTCTTCCTTGAAATCTTGAAATCAGAGAGTAAAGTCTAACTAACACTGGAAAGGAGATATGACCAAATAAAATGTAATTGAAAAAAAAAAAAAAAAAAAAGATAATTTGGAACTGGAGTGATTGCAACAACCAGATGGCCAGAGATGAAATGAGGTGCAGTGAAAAGGATCAAAACTTGCCAAAAATTAAATCCTGAAATCAGGGAAGGATTCTAAATAAAGAGACAGGAGAAAAAAAAAAAACTAGAGAAATTAAACCTTAAAAATACACAAAGGAAAAATTCCCCAAACTCTCATCCCAACATCTGCACTGAGCTTAATTTGCTGTTCTTTGCCCTGATCAGTTTTTTTGCATTATTTCTTGCAAAAAAGGAAACATATATCAATGTGTATATATATATATATACAATACATATATACACNTATATATCAGTGAAATATATCTGCAATGTTCATTCTGACCCCTCATTTCCCCCTCAAGTGCTGATTTTCCCTTCTTTAGGGTCAGTGTCTCCCCATCCTGGGGACTCTCAGAGGTGCTGAGGGCTCCCAGCTCTGCTGAAAAGGCAAAGCCCAGGGCTGGAAAATGGGAAGTGGAGGCCTGGAGAGAAGCTCGGGCTGCTCTCACACCTAAAATAGCCTCAGGCAAAGCAGCAAGAAGGAAGTCTAAGAAATTAAGGAAGGTGGAAGGAAGAAGAAGGGTGGAGTGCTGAAATAGTTGGGTCAAAGGCAAAAAGAGAGACTCAAAATAACCTCCTGCTCTAGACAGCTCTGTTCAGGAAATTTTTGAAGCCTTGTTGCTTTTTCTTTCAGTAATACACGAAATTCACAATATTTCAAATTAATATCCCTCACTTTTTCCTTTTTTAATTTTTTTTTAGTTTTTATTTTTATTTTAATTTTTTGGTCATTTATAGAGAAGAGCAATATTCACTGTGTCAACATCAATATTCACATGGCAGATCTGGTCAAAAAGCTCAAAATGCTGTAGGAAAAGGAGGAAAAAAAAGTTTCAGCCACTGACTAAAACACCCCCCAGGACAGAATTGGGGCTGGGAGTCCCCTGGTGCTACAGGCTCCATTTGAGGGGTGAGAAAACACACTCAGGGCTCACTGAGCCTTTTGCCTCCGAGGTTCTGCAGCGTGTGGTTACAGCTCTGAGCTACAGCTAAAGTCAGACTTTCCACCAGGGGAAAGAGAAAACAAGAGAGGCAGCAAGTTCTGCTCTGAATTTCCCTTTGGGGAGCTGGATTTGGGCTCCTTCAGCTCACTCAGGGGATAGAAAAGTTATAAAAATATACAATTATTTTGCTGTTATAATCATGGTAAGTTGTGAACTCACGGCCAGGTTTTAAACTCTTAATTCCAGAATAAATATTAAAAATGACCCTGCAGTGCCTGACTCAATAACCTGTTTNTTCTTTTACCTAATAACCTTTTTTTTTTTTTTTTTTTTTTTTTTACATGAGGTCTAACCAAGAGACTCCAAAAAGCTCCAACCCTCATAAAGGAAGGGTTAAAAAATTTCTCACATTAAAAAAAATAAATATGTTTGAAGCCCAAAAGGGAACAGGAAACGAAGAATTGTGATAAACTGAGAAACAATGAGATAAAGAAGGATCTAAGGCTCTAGTGAGAAAACTTCACTGGGAAGATTTCCCTGCACACTTTCACTGATTCTGTTGTGGCCTGTCAGCTCTAAGCCTTTTTTATTCCTCTATCTGATCCTGCAGAATATCTCAGTGAATTAAAAAAGGTGATAGGAAGGTTTTAATGAGATCTGGATTTAGTAATTATCCCTGCACCAAAGAGTACTTATGCATCTCTTTAACTCCAAGCATGTACTTACAGACTCCAGCCCTGCTCTTATGCAAAGCAGGTGCTGCACTGCAAGGTTATTATTGCAAATCAAGGCTTTGCTCCCCTTCTTTCCCCCCGCCCCAGCACAATTTTTCCAAGGATTTTAAACCAAGTGTTTGCCGTGATAAAAGGAAATTTGTTCAGCTCCCTGCAAAACCTGGGGATTTGATGCTGGCAGGAACACTTGGGTCTGTGTTTGTTTTTTTGGTTTTATTTTTTTTTTTTTCTGGAGTGTTTGCTCACAAAAAAATCCCCTCAAGCAGCAAAGGTCTGGCAAGACCTGCAGCCCAGCACATCCCCTGCATTGTCCCACTCCACTCCCTCACTCTCCTTGACCCATTTCATTTAATCAAAGATTCCCCAGTCCAGCAGGTATCACAAAGCACTGGTTGGTCACTCCAGAGCTTAATTTTCGTGTTTGTGGAGGAAAAATCTTCACCTTCCTGTGCCCCCAAATGTCTGTTTGACACTCAAATGGTTCTGCAGCTGTGTCACAGATCTCAACAGGGCACAGCCATGGTAAAAAAAAAAATAAAAATAATAAAATGTCAGCTCAGCAGGTCTCTCCCTCCATCATTTCAATCTCTGACACAAGCAGTGTTAAGTCTTAAAAAGTGCCCAGCACAGGGTTTGGGCTGAGCACAGGGGATGGGAATTCCCAGAGCTTAAATTCCCCTGCTGGAATCCTGCTGGGTTTACAGTACTGAATATAAAGGTGTTCAACCCCATAAAGGTGTTCAGCCCTATAAAGGTGTTCAACCCCATAAAGGTGTTCAACCCCATAAAGGTGTTCAACCCCATAGAGGTGTTCAGCCCAATAAAGGTTTTTAACCCCATAGAGGTGTTCAGCCCAATAAAGGTTTTTAACCCCATAGAGGTGTTCAGCCCCATAAAGGTGTTCAACGCCAGTTCTGTGGGTTTGCATGCAGAATCAGTGTGATGTGGGGACTACAATCAAATTAAATCTCCTTTTTCCCCTCCTCTCACCGTTGTCATTTTAATTTTGGACACCTCAGAGGTGAAGCGATGGGCTGGGAATAGATAAGGACAGAGTCCTCGTTCCTTTTCCCTGAGAAAAGCTTGTGGTGTGTGAGGATCAGAGCCACAGCCTGGCCTGGCCTCCACCTCCCTTATCCAAAACTTCCACGGATGTTCTGGGATTGTTCGGGTACCTAAATTGTAGGATCATCCATGGATGGCAGGGAGAGGGAACTCTGCAGACCTGAGATGTTCTAGAAACATGGGGTTTTACTGCAAGGGTCGTGGGTAAAAAGGGCTTTGACTTCAGCCACCAGCCTGGGCTGGAGGGAACCCCAAAGAGAGAGGGAGAAAGAACAAGAGGGTGAGACTGAGAGAGAAGGGAGAGAGAGAGGAGGGGGCAAGAGAGCCAGAGAGAGAGAGCAAGGTCCTGGTTACAATCCATTCTATCTCCTTTTGCGTTGAATATTCTAATTTACAGTGACCAACCAATACAAGACACAAAATCCTATAGAATCTATATACAGCCTATAAGAACTACTACATTACCATACTGTGTTATATTTTAAACTCTAAAAACTACTCTTTAGACTTTTCTATTTTGCTACATTGACCTTTGGATCCCTCAGCCAGCAGAAGGGTGTTGTTCAATCCAAAGGGATTCTCCTTCAGCTGGCCAGGCTGTTGTCTTTAGGTTCTATAGTAACTAAGGCTCGGTATCCTACAACTGAAGGTTTCATTTCTAGTTTGTTTATAAGTTTCACATTTTCAGACTCTTTTGCTAAGCAATCATATTTACCAGGTTTCCCTGATTCATTTTCCCCAACACTAAACCATGGCAGATTTGGGGATTCCCTTCAGTTCAGCCCTTTGCCCACGAGGATTCTGGGCTGAGCTGTGCTGCTTTTTCCCATGTATTTTTTTTTTTTTTTTCTTTTCCCACCAAACACAGCTCACACCTCATCCCAACACCGGGGACACATTTCCTCCCTTTGCCAGGGCTGGGGATGCTCTCCCCGGAGCCCTCGTTACCCCTCTGCAGACAGACAGACAGACAGACAGACAGACCCCACCAGGAGCATCACCTCACCTCCAGAGCTCAGCTCTCCCCCGCACCTCGGCGGGTGCTGCTCTGGGGGTGTGCTGCTAAAATTATTCATGGGGGGAAAAAAAAAACCCCAACAACAACAACAAAAAAGCGCCTTTTACAACTGAGAGCCGAGCCCCATCTCCTCTGGGTTCTCAGAGAGCAGCCTGAGAAGTGCAGCTTTTCCTTCCTAAACACAGGAGCCTCTTGTTCCATCTCTCTTCCCATCCTGCAGCCCGTCCTGGGATGGGATCAATGATCCAGGGCCAATTCCAGCCAGGCACTGGCACGAACAGCAGCATCAGGAAGGAGGAGAACACCTGGCAGTGTTGCTAATTCAGAATAATATCTGTGATTCCAGCATAGCCCTCCCTCCCCCTGGCACAGTGAGCTCCAGGGATAAGAAAAAGGAATAAATAAAACGAATGGCAGGTTGGTTGTAAAGTCCTCTCTGTTTTTAAAGATTCCTTTGCTCTGCTCCTGTGCTCATGGTGAAGGACCTGGACTTGTGTGAGTTTCACTTCTGGTAAATATTTAAGAGCTGCCTCGTGAAAAAGAGGCAAGAAAGGAAAATGTGTCAGTGGAGAGGAACCCCTTGCAGTGAATTTCAGGGCTGACAGAGCAAGGCAAGTCACAGAATGGTGGAATCCCAGATGGGTTTGGCTTGGGAGGGACCTTAAAAATCATTTCCTCCACCCCCTGCCATGGGCAGGGACACCTTCCACCATCCCAGGGTGCTCCAACCCCTGTCCAACCTGCCCTCAGGCACCTTTGAACCTTTTCTGTGCACTGAGGCCTCTCTTAGGGCTGGTTCCCAAAGGAGCTGAGGCTCCCAGGGCTGTGCTGCACCCCTGGGTCTCTCCAGCCTCCTACAACAACTCCTGAGCTTATCAGAATATTTAAACCCAGCGTGGCAGGGATGCAGAGCTGACAGGGCTATTTCACGTCTTGCAGCTTCTGTGTCATAGAAAATGAATAAAAATAGGTTCTTGTGATAGAAAATGAATAAAAATAGGTGCTTGTCATGGAAAATAAATAAAAATAGGTGCTTGTGATAGAACAGAAATAAAAATAGGTTCTTGGATAGCTACAGGAGTGCCCCATCTGGAGAAGACTGGGAGGTTGTCCTGGTTATCAGCATCAGAGGACCCTGCCAGACACGAGCCCTAGGACAGGGAAAACATCATCCCCCAGACAGAGCAAGGCTTTGGGAATGGTCCTGGCACTGCCAGAGCTGCTGTTCCCAGCCAGGGCAGCTCCAGAGGCTGCTCCAGATGTTCTGCTGCTGTGGGAGGCAGGGCTGTGCTCAGACCTGAGAGCACTGACACATCTGCACAGGGAGCAGGGATGTTTTGTAGGAAATGCTGTCCTGGGAGAGCCAGAAGAGCAGAATGTGCGTTCCAGCAACAACAGAAGTGTCAGGTCCAGCAGCTGAGGCTCTGAGCATGAGCCAGCAGTGCAGGTAAAGGGCTCCCAGGTGCAGCCCTGCAGGACCCTGCCCTGCCAGGACGTGCTCAGGCTGTGCACAGACACAGCAGAGAGCACAGCCCCTCCTCATCCTGCTCTGCTCCCACCTCCAGCCACCCCACTCAGCTCCCCTGGGCAGCACAGAGAAGGAGGTTCCACGAAATAAAGATTTCTCTGTGTGTGTGCAGGTGTCTCCCCACATCCCCGGGGCTACACAGGATTTCAGGCTGCAGCACAAACCAGACCCTTTTATTCAGTGCAATCCTCTTTGTCCTACAGTTCAACACTCCACACTCTCCCCCAGCAAAGCACTGTTGGCAAACAAACCCTGTGGAGTGAATTATCAGGGCAAATCACACACACCTCGGCACCACTTGGGGATTTGGGATTTTTTTTTGGCTGCTGAGCCCAGCCCTGGGTGGAAATGACTCCATCCTGCCTGGCAGGTAAACCTGAGCTGCACAGAGACCACGAGCCTCTCACAAGAGCTCAGCATCAGCCTCATTTTGCTCCCAGTGGCTTTGAGTGAGGCAGAATCAGGCTGGAGCTGCTGAAAAGCTGCATCCCAATCTTCCTCTTGCTGGAGTCCCCTAAAAATAAGGAGCCCAATTAAATCTACAGCAGTACAAAGTATGAGGGAATGTATAATTAATTTAAAAAATCAAAGGCTGCCTTACAGAGCTGATCAGCATTTAGCAATGCTGCCACCAGCTCTCACTCTGCTCATTCTTCCTTTTTAATCAGGGATTATTGTTGCATCTCCTGACAGTGTGATCACATATTCTGGTGGTATTTTTTCAACAAACTGCATTCCCTGGGAGCTGCAAACATTCCCACAGGGGGAGAGAATGAGAAAGGGAGAAATAAATTTATTACCCAGCCCAGCCCTGGCCCTGACATTTAACTGGAGCCCTGATATTGGTGAAAGGATAAGAATTTGCTTGCTGTGACAAGTCAAGGCTTTCATTTCCAGCACAGCCCTGGTGAGAAACTAAAAGCAGAGAGAAGAAATTGCATGTCCAAGGTCACCCCTCCAGAGTTATCACTCTCCTTTATTGCTCTTTTTCTGCATCCAGCACCCCAAAAAACAAAAAAGGGTGTTTTTTTGGGGGTCTACCAAGGTGGCACAGGGTGAGCAGAGGGTTTTGTCACCTCCCAAACAAGAGTTTCACACTTGCACTGAGGGGAGCTGGGGAGGTGCTGCTGACACTTCTCCTGGCAGAAATCCCCAGGAGCTGGGCTGGAGTCTCAGCAGAGCTGCTCTGGCTCCAGCTGGGCCCCCCGGAGCAGAGTCTGCTTTTTATTTGGGGTGCCAAATACAGTGGGACAATGGCCAGGGGGGTTTGTGTCACCCCTTCCTGCAGCCTCTTCCCTGGGTCATGCCCACATTTCCTCATTTTCCCTATTCCTGGTGGCATTTCAGGCTGAGTCCTTTCCTTTGAGGCTGGGTTATGCCCAAATTCCCCCATTTTCCCTATTTCTGGGGGCATTTCAGGCTGAATCCCCTCCTTTTTGGCTGGGTTATACTCAAATTTCCCATTTTCCCATTTCTGGTGGCATTTCAGGCTGAACCCAACCTCGTTTGAGGCTGGATCGTGCCCAGACTTCCCCATTTTCCCCATTTCTGGTGGCATTTCAGGCTGAATCCCCTCCCTCCTTTGAGGGTGAGGTAAGTCACAAAATTGTGGAATCCCAGACAGGTTTGGCTTGGGACAGACCTTAAAAACCTTTTTTTTTTTTTAATGTGCAATTCCTCCTTCCCTCTGCCTTTTCCCTGCCTCTGCCTGTGCCCCATCCCTTTTCCCTGCATATTTAGCCCACAGATTCCCCCTGGCACTGCCAGTTCCTGCAGTGGGTGATGGTGATGTTATCCCAAGGTTCCCTCACACAAATCAATGGGTGATGTTATCCCAGGGCTGCTTCACAAAAACCGCCCTGCAAGGCTCTTTAATTAGTCCAGGCAGGCAGAAAATAAATAATTGTGAGAGGTAAACTGGTCCTTGCACTGCCCAGGGGGAGGATCCCTCACCTCAAGCCAGGAAAGCAGTTTTTACATCTGACTCTCCAGCTCTTTATCCCCAACTAAATACCTTTGGTAAAAAAATTTAAAAGTTATAAATAAAAATTAAATAAAAATTATTATTATTATTATCACCATGATGATGATGATGATGATTATATTCCCTGATAAAAATTACTATGGAAAGATCAGCCATCCCTATGTGAAATTCAGTTGGAAGGTCTGTCCCTGCTCTAGAGCAGCTCAAGGAGCACAAAAAGGGATCTCAGACTTCTCAAGGGACTTTCATTTGTACAAACATCAGCCCTGGGCTGCCTTAGGAGTTTTTTCTGTCTGTTAAACAGGAAAAATAAACTTTTCTTTTCGGTTTGAAACGTAATTTCCTGCATTATTTAACATTGTGCATTTCTGAAGGATCCCCCCTCCCAACAGATTCAGGGTTCCAGGATCCAGCTCTGCTGCTGTCAGATTTAAAAATAAAGATCTCTACAAGAGTTATTTTATATAAGGAGGAGTAATTTTGACTTCTGTGCTGACTGGGCACTGGTTTCCAGCTACAGGCTGCGCTGCTCTGAACGAGGCATTTGAAGTTATTTTTGAAATGTGTTATTACCCTCAAGTTGCATCTCTGCCTCCCTTTTTTTGATGCATAATTTCGATTTTAGCCTCTCACAAATTACATGCCCAAGGAGCTGCTGATGCTTCTGGGAAAGAAGAAAAAAAAAAAAAAAAAAACACCCAAAAAACAAACTCCAACAACAATAATACAAAGTATTCTTTGTGGAGACTGCCCTGGGTATGAACACATTTATGATTCTCTGAGTTTTTTTTCCCCTATTTTTGTCTTTGGGGTGTTGGTACAAACACACAGAACCTCCATTGTTGGGTGGGAGATCTGAATTCTGAATCTGAATTCTCCATCATCTGCAACGTGAAATCACAGCCCCCAGATGGATGGGGCAGAAAAAAAATTAAAGAAAATTTGCTTTTTTTTTTCCCCCCTAATGGAGAATATTCTTCCTCGCAGAGCAGCAAGGCCAGGCAGAAAAAAATCACAAGGAAAAAACAGGATTATTAAATCCTGTGAGGGGGTTTGAGCAACTCAAAACTCGTGCTGGATTTGGTTCCATTCTGCTGCTTGATGTTGACAAATCTATTTATTTTTGGGTGTGTTTTTATCCTCTGCTCAAAATAGAGGCAGGGAGGTCTTTTTCTTTAGGTTACCATAGAATTTCTTCTAAAAGCTGCTGAAAAAAAATAATTAATAATTCCCAGTGGCTTCCAAATGGCTCTGGCCTTCACATTTCATTAATTAAAGGTGTGGGCATTTTGGACAAGTGTATGAAACCTGGCTTCAAATTAGTGTGAAGTTAATTAAAATCAGGGAAAATAAACTTTCTGCTGCAAAACAAACTGAAGGTTTCTGTGCCTTGTACCCGAGAAATTGCAACTCGAGTTCATCTGCTGCTCCTGAGGTTAAAAAGAAATTACTGACTGAAATTATCTGTCCAATAAAACCTGAGATGTTGTGGGGATGGGGGGAAAAAAAAAAGTCAAAAATGGGATGTTTTTCTAAGTATTGGAGGCAACGTCAGCAGGTTTTTTAAGTGTGTCATTTCTAAGGGAAGTGAGTCAAATGAAATCAGGCACTTAAAAAAACCCAGCAAAGTGCTGAGGACATAATAACCCTTGAAGAATTCTAAAAGCCTTTTCACATTTGTATTATTTGAGTTTCCTCACTCCTGTAATTTCACCCTTTTAAAATTTATTTTGTTGTGGTTTTAATGGCACATGTCCTAATAGCAAGTGATTATTTCAGAAATAAACGAGTTTTGATAGAAAAAGCAAAGTCAATCCTTGTCCTTCCTGTCTGGACGAGAAAAGCTGAAGAAAAAACTTCAGTGTGTCCTGAACTTTCATAGGAATAAACAGAAATCTCGAGTTTTAGTGTTCTGATAATTAAATCTCATGGAGTTTCTGTCCTCAGTCAAACCTCAAGTTTTGCAGATTTCTCTTGGAGCAGGTACAGGATGGAGAGGAAAAAAAATAAAGCTCAGAAACTCCAACCCTAAAATTTGTTCCCCAAAGTTAATAAAAATCTGTGTTTTTTAAAAAAAAATAAATAAAAATTTATGGGTTTTTTTTAAATAAATAAATTTAAAATGGCAGGGTTTTGGTTCTAATGGCACAGGTCCTAATGGCAAGTGATTATTTCAGAATCAATGAGTTTTAATAGAAAAGGCAAAGTCAATCCATGACCCAAAAAAAAAAAGCTCAGAAACTCCAACCCTAAAATTTTGTGGCACTTCCCCAAAGTTGTTAAAAATTGACTTTTTTTTTTTTTTTTAAAAAAAAAACATTTAAAAAGGCAGGTTTTTTTGAGGGTGTGGCTAATTTTCTGTGTCCCCTCCCTGCCATTCACAGGGAGAGCTCCAAAAGCATTTTTTGGGACAATCCACCACCATGAAAAAAACCTCCTCATTAAAGTTCCCATCATTTTCCTCCTCTCAAATCAACATGAACTGATTTACTTCCGACATTTCCCACACAGAAAAACCTTCCTTGAGGTTTTTATTTTTTTAAAGCCTCCTGCAGCAGCTGTAGGACCTTGGCTCAAACCAGGAACACAAAATCCTGGATAAAACCCAAACCAACCTCACACCTTGTCCAAATCCGTAAGGATTAAACACTTTATGTAGCCTGAAAAAATCAAATTTTTTTTTTTTTCCCTGAGAGTTGCACATTTCCAAACCCAACACACCATTTTGGTCAGCGTGGAGAAGAGGTGAAATTTTCCAACTGGGATTTATTATTTTGAGTTATTGTTTATTATTATTATTATTATTACTATTATTATTATATTGATTTATTATTGCTTTGTTATTTATTGTTTTGATGACAATAGAAAAGCTCTGCTCAAGCTTTCTGCTGAATATTTCAGCCTTTGCCTTTGTGTGAGGAAAATTTGGGTTTCTGAGAGCTCACCTGGAGGCAGGTTGGGTTTATTATCCCTCAGGTTTATTATTTGGTTTATTATTAAACCTCACCTGGAGGTTGGGCCTTATTACTGTGAAAAACGACTTCTACTCTTTTAGAAAAATTTATATATTTAATAAAAATGAAAAATAGACAATTAGGAGACAAAAAGGGCAAAAAGTTCCAGCTGGGGGGGCCTCACTCTTCCAATTACTGTGTTTTAAGGATTGCTGGTTTACATATTCAATACATATTAAACATTCTTTTCTCTTTCAAATATCCCAAATCATCTTATTTGATCGATTTATTTGTGGGTGGCTCCATTCTGTCTGGTCATATCGGTCTTATCAATCTTTTTCTTGAGCTTTTTAGTTATTTTCATTTTGATAAAAAACCCAGAAATTTTACAAGGTGACAACCTTTCCCCCGTAACTTTCTGGTTTGGTCAGTTTAGATGTCACAAAGAGAAAAACTTAAGTCTTTTTACTCTTTACATTATGTCACAACCAGAAAACACATTCATCACCTTAATTAATAAGGTGATGAATATTAATAAATATGAATGTTAATAAACTCTATTAATAAACTCTATTATTAATAATAATGTGTATCATTGTCCTGTGTTAATAATACAATTACTATCATCCCAATATTTGCGAAAAGCCAACTTTATAATGTGCATTTATAACATCATCTCAAAGGGAGAGGAAAGGTAACAACCCACCCCAAAGTCCAAAAAAAGGGCTGGAATTCTGTCCCAAAGGCCCTGAAACAACAACCTTTGAATGGATCCATCACTTCCCTCTCGGGGTGCCAGGCACCACAATGGCTCCATTGTTCCTGGCCTGGAATGGATTTTGGTGACTCTCCACAACACAATTGTCTTCCAGCAGGGTGTAACTCCTTCCAGCCACAGGAACCTCTGCCAAAAAGGGACTTTTTTTTGTCTATTTTTTTTTTGTGTGTGATTTTATTTTATTCTTTTTTGTTATTATCATTTAGAAAATAATTGTCTGCTGACACTTCTTCCAGC
>VWZU01005884.1:9345-21426 GCA_013397095.1 Sterrhoptilus dennistouni
AAAAAAAAAGCAAGGGTGTTTTTAAAATGTATCTCAGAGTAGAATTTTATCTCAGCTTGCCAGCTACACCCGCTGATCTCTCTGGAGTCCTCAGCAAATGCATTTTGCCTTCTCTGAGGAACTCATGGAAAATTTTTTTGAGCTCAGACCATTCAAAGTGATCTGGGTCTGACTTTGTTGAATGCCTGTAGAGTACAGATTGCCTACTGACACAAGACAAAAATCTATAAACACAAATGCAAAGAGGACAAGCTTTAATGTCCTCTCAGTGATATCTAGAAGTTGCTGTTTTGAGTATATTGAAATATACACTCATGTTCTCTCTATGTAAATTAAGTGCACTTGACACTTTGAGGTTAAATGCCTACTTGCAGATGAAATGGAAGCTTCTCCTGTGCTTCAATGATCTATGCCATCAGTAGCAATATTCACAGTGTAGGAATGTGCTCCCGTATTGGTGACCAACCTAGTAAAAGTTTTCCTTGGAAACAATCTGGTTCATGGATATTTCACTGGAGAAAATAATAAAAGAGGATTTGAGTGTTTTCTGTATAGGCAGTAAGTGTTTCCAAGGAAAAGAAAAAGTGTTCTCCTTTCAAATATTGTGATTACATTGAATTTGTCACCCACCCAGACCTAACTGCTTTGCCAGGGGCATATTCATCGTATATTTGCAGTTTTGCTGACTTCCTTGTGGACTCTCATGCTGGTCTGACACGTAGCAGGAAAGTGTAAAACCATCACTCATTTATAAAACAGTCATACATTTAGAGGTTTTTTATTTTGTAGCTTTTATTTGTTTCCCAGTGACTGAGACCCTCCAGGGTACAGAACTTTATTAGAATATCACACAGAGGTGCAAAAGTAGTATTTAAAATATTGTGAGAATTGTAACCACATCCTGTTACTGATATGCACACAGACAAAAATATTTGCAGTTTGCAAGGGAGATCTATTCACTTTTTTAACTGAAAGAAGACAGGGTGATTGTCTTAGTAAAGTTGCTTTTTTGATGCCTTTATTGAATACAAGAGAACCATATCAATGGAGGAAGTTTCCAACAAAAATATCTTTAATAGATTATTCACAAATATTCAGGCCCTAGTTATTTTCATATTCTGGCTCTTTCTTGTCTATAGCACTGACTCAGCAGCTAGAGAATTCATAAACAATAAGACATACAAACCTATTCTTACACAGGAAGACATGAAAAAGGTCTTTTGTATTCAGAATTCTGATTCACCACCATTGAATCAGAGCTTTGCTCAGCGTGTGACAAATGATAGACCCTGCATAGCTGAATATATGGAAGTTTTGCTTCACTCAAGTAAACGTGGTACTGGAAAAGCTGTGAAAAACTGTGAAGTTCATCTGTTCTGTGTCATGCTTCCTTAGCATAATGCTGCCAACATCTTGTGTGATCTCCACTGTAAGCCACCGCTGTTCCGCTGAGCAGAAGTTCCCATCTGTGGCTTCTATCTTTCTCAAAGGCTTTGAACAAGTCAGGGAGGGCAAAAAGATTGCAAGGTGAGATCTTACCGCTGGGCTGGAAGTTGCCAATTGAATTGAGTGGAACAGAATGAACAAAGGGGGATCACTTGAGCTAATTGGAACACCATATTATATTAAAAATATTATCTCTTAATCTTCCAGACATATGAGCCTTCTGGCCCAAAGGGATTGATGTATCAACTTTTTAAGTGTTGCATAAATACACAATCTCTGTGCTTACCTTTCCATGGGATTTTGCACAAAAAGGGAATATATAGTCTATAGCAGACTTGGAAAATAACCTTTAAAAATTAAAGCACATCAACAGTTTTGTTCTTCTGATCTTTGTCTGTTTCAAATCTGCAGTTGCAACTTCAGTTGTTTCTTCAGAGACAGTCTTCCACAAGTGTGCATCAAGTCCTTTTCAAACAGTGTTTTGGAGGATTCCAAGGTTTGTATTAAAATTCATATGGATTTTGAAGTGATAAATAGTTTTTGTGGTTTATCATTACACATTGCCCTCACTGTGAGGGGATCATCAGTTATTCTTGGCAATCACTCTTCAAAATCTAGTCTATCTTGGTTTCAGCCTAACACAAATTTGCCTTTAACTGTGAACTGCTGTTTCAGTGCTATTCCTTTTGCAGTAAGGAACTTTGCTCACTTTGGTAGGATTTACCTGGTTTTCTTTTTGATATTTCAGAAAAAGTGTCCAAGAGAACTGGGTTTTTCTTCTAACACTTATTCCTCCCTCTGACATAGATGCAAGAATTTGTTTGGTATTTGGAACTCTCCTGATCTCATGTAAATATCAAATTGATAGTAAGTGATTTTGTAAGGACTTCCATAGTCAGTTCAAACTTCTTTATTCTTAACAAAGTGCCAAAGAATGGTAACAACTTTACATGTGTATTTCAGTTACTTTCAGGGCTTGATCAAGTCACAGGCACAAAGGATCCTTGTGTTCTGATATTTTGTCACTTCTCTTTGAGTGGTCTAGTGTAGACCAAAAAGTTAAAATGCAGAGAAATATTAGAAAAAAAAATGTATGAATGTCAAAAAATGCCTGCTATAGCTTTTCATCAGAAACTGTGATATCCTTACATGTGAATTCTTAGGAAAAAGTGCAGAACCTTTTAATTTAATAAAGCAGCTAACATTGCATATAGTCAACAAATATCAGGTTGTTTTGATACAGGGAACTAGTATTCTTATTGACAAGAAGAGATATAAATAGAGATGCTCAGAGATGTAATTTTTTCCCCCTCACAATCAGGACAAATCAGTAATGGAGGACATGCATCAGCAGTGTTAGGAAGAAAAAGACAAATCATGGGAACTATTATATCTCCGAAGTACAGCGTACGACTATTGAATCACAGATCAACTAAAATACATCTCAGAAGAATGTCACATATCATCGAAAAATAAATGTAACTCCTGCAAGCAAAAGAGATTAAAGGCAGATAAAACTTCACCAGAGTGCAAAGGAACATGGATGCAAAGTTTAATTTAACGCTTGCTTTCTAAGCATGTTGTTCAAAAAAGTCCTGATTTTGTTTAACAGCATGAAAAGCAATACCAGTAGAATTGATGTCAGTACTAAGAAAACAGACTACAAGTTGGGTGACACATGCAAAGGTTAAGTGTCCACAAACATAATGAGGTTACTAGAAAAGACATATTTAGCCACAATTCCCACATAGGATGTGTGATAACGCTTATTTGCTATTCTAAAATGCTATAATGTTGACAAAAGTACCATTAATTTTGATGTAGGCTATTAACATGCATCAAGGAAGGCTCTTATTTTTAAGCAGAAAGTGAAAATGTGCTTATATGGCAATATTTTTTATAATTAATGTATTTAACTATGTACTGTGGTAGTTTTGGTATTTATATGTTAATCAATGATGTATATTGACCCAAAATATGTAAACTCTTATGAAGTAAAATTTTATTTCTCATTTAGGCCAGTGTCTGCCGCACAGCTAAAATAGTAACTTGCCATCGAAATGGCTGTGTATACTTCAGCACAAGTCCTGAACTTCAAGTAGAAGAAGAAAATTTTAAATATTTCTACATTTAGAAAGATGTCCAGCGGCAAGAGGGGTAATTTTCACTTTAATTTCTGTTTTCATGTGAAAGTATACAATAAGCATTTTGTTTGACAGGTATTTTTTCATTTATGGTAACTGATTTTTCTGCAAAATATCCCATTCATTAGATACTCCACAAAATGCATGCTTTACTTTAAAGTTTTTAAATTAAGTCCCCCTCCCCACAAACAGCAACAAAAACATTCCATAAGAGAAAAGAAAGAAAGAAAAACACTCTATAAAAGAAAAGAAAGAAAGAAAGAAAGAAAGAAAGAAAGAAAGAAAGAAAGAAAGATAAACAATGAGCCCAAAAGAAATCAAGTCTTGATTTCCTGTGGATCAATTTCATAGACCAATTGTATGTGATCACTGCTTTGTCAGACACTGTTCCCAAGTATAAGTGATACTGTTTGTAACTCATTGATATGAAACATCTATTCAGAAAAATAATTTGGGCCACTACTCTAGAAAATGAACATTACATTCTTTGCATAGAAAAATAGCATGGGATATGATTTCCCCCATAAGGCATGCTCTTCTGCAATAGATCAAATATTTTTTCTCCTGTATGTGCAAATACACTCTCCTTTCTTATATTACAAGAGGGTGCATAAAAAGAGGCATTCCAAACTCTACTGATTAAAATAAATGTGTCCATAAAGGAGACAAGAGACTAAACTACTGCATCCCCTGAACAGCACTAACTTACATACCAACAAGTTATTTTCAAGTTTGACAGAGGAAGTAATCGGCTATCAACAAGGGGTAATTGCCTGAGCAAACTAGTCTTTACATCTCATACATGCTGTCACCTTGGTAAGAAAGAAATATGCCACTATCAATTCATGAGGAAAAAAAAAATTGTAACATTCCTTTAGAGGAATGCTTCTCTCAGCTGTTTGAGAGAATGTAGACACAGCTTGGAACATATCTAATCTCTACTCTTTTCTTATCACTGAAGAGTATCCTAACACACCACAAAATTCATAACCTAAGCAGCTTCGGGCTATATTAGAAAGGATCCATTTTAGATTGGAACATAAATTTTAATCTGAGATTTACCTGTGGCTGTCACAGGTGAAAGTGGGTTGTGACAAAATCCTTCAAGAATAAATGGATGGACTCTTAAGTAAAAGAGACAAAATTATCTGAATTTTATACAAGTATGGGCTGCTTAGAGAGCTAAATGAACATATGCAGACACACAAACTCTCTTATATTAAAGTTACACAAATATTAATTTCACTGAAATGCTCTTGCCCCAAGGGTGACAGGGATTTGAGCATGTGCATGGAAGGGTTTTTTTTTTATTAAAGCAATGTGCAAAATGTTAAATAACTATGTACATTTGCCTATGCATACATATTTTACTGCACTTTAACATGTACCACAGATAGAAAAATGTAAGTATAATAGAAAAGTAAAAAGTTTGGTTTTCCATGAGAAAATAAATTATTTATTTAAAGCCATGCACTAAAAAGGCACATTAATTTAAAAAAGCCACAAGTGATGGTAAACTATTAATATCCTGTAAAGTGAGAGAGAGGCTAACTGTCATGGGTAAACAGTACTTTTTGCAAAGTAGAAAAGAACCTTCTTTCTAGGGAGCATTGTCCACTTTTTCTGTTAGCCTTATTCTACCTTCATTTAGGTATTAAACAAATTTTTATCAACTGAAATAACATGTTGCCCTCTCTTTCTGTTCTGCAAAAGAAACCAGTCTTATTTTCTTCTACTCTTATCTCTTCAAATTCTATTTAAACAGATTAGCTCCCTTTTGCTACCTGTAGCACTATCAATTTGAGGGCAAATGGCTAAAAATGAATAAAAAACTTTACTCAACTTGATTAATCCTGAATAATGATACGGGATGTTCATGTTATAGGACCTAGTAGGATTGCCTGATCAAGACAGTAAACATTGCAAAAACAGAGTCAGAACTTGAATTTTCTTAAATTAAATACTACAAGAAATATGGGAAGATTTCTTTCTTCTATCCAACACTTATGGTCTCTTCCAACAATGAAAAGTGGAAAGGTCTTAAAAGATTTTTTGGCAGCAGTCTGGCAAAGATATAAACTACAGTCAAGAATAATATGGAAGGTAAACTATCTCAGTTGACAGAAACAATATGCTTCAATTTTTCTCTTGGTTGTGATTTTGCATTCCAGTGGTATTTTGAATTCCAAATTAATTGTGGTTATTAAAGAAAAAAGAAACTTCCCTTAACCACAGCAAAGTGGTTAAGTGAGATCTATTAGCATAGTTGACAATCAGTTTTTTTGTTTCCCTGTGCATCTGCCCACACATATTGACTTGTGGTTGGTAAGGTCTGAAACTTGGTCTGAAATTTGAAGAGCTCCCAGTGTATCCTAGCATGGTTCTATTTCTAAAGCACAGAATTCTTCTGGACAGGATCTGCCCATGCAGTCAGTATAAAGAAAAGAAAATTCACAAGATTTAAATAAAACCAAAATATTTCAAAGCAGAGTACATAGGCTGACATTTTCCATTCAAAAATTCCAGTCCAGTTCATGTGAGTTTTTTGTATTTTATCAATGGTAATTCCTGAAGCAGGAATAACACCTCCTATAACCTATGCTCCTGCATGGAAGAAAGAAATACATTAACACGTGTCCCTAGTTGAGTAATAAGATATTGCAAATTTCAGAGATAAAAACTTCATAATAAAATATGCTCTGTATGCAAATAATAAGATTACTTTTTGAATTGAAACAAAGATGTTTAAATTTTTTTTCTGTTTTCTGTTTTCTGAAGTGGAAAACTGAAAGATTAAAATTAAATTAATTTCTTCTATGCCTTGACTGAAAGAAAATAAGGTATTACAAATATCATTCAACTTTTCTTAGTGCGTGACAGTAAATGAAAAATGGGACTGTTCACCCTAGGAGCAAAACTGGTGAAATTTATTAGGAGTGAATAGTCTCACTTGTTGAAAAACAATCTTGAGACCAAAAGAAGAACTGAGCTATCAGGACATTCTTACTTCGTTTGAAGAAAGAAATCAGACTGTGTAGACTTCCCCTGTGAAATAAAATGCCAGTGATGAGGTCTTCCTATCTCCTCCGCCTCTGTCAAATTCATCCCTGACAATTACAGCTTTTTTCATGTTATTATTCATCAACCACCTCTCATGCCTCCCAAGAAAGGATATTTTCCCATGCCTAACTATTTGTCACAGGTCATTAAATAATACAAAAGACATATACTCTCATGGCATCAGATTGTTTAAAAAGCAGCCATTTATTGCAGAAGGATGTAAGTTTCACATCTAGCGATAGCTTGTGTTCATAAACCTATGTCCAATAATAGATCAGTTCCCATTCTTGTCAGCATCTTTAGGAACATAAAGGGATCTTTCCTAATTGCAGAGAGTGTTGGAAGCTCACAAAAGCGTGAGAGGACAGACACATTTTCTGTGCCACATTCTCAGAGATAGGCTTACTGTGTTAATTTAGCACAGCCTGATTTTTTGGTAGTGGGGGAGGGCCACAGGGGTAACTTCCGTGAGAAACTGCTAGAAGCTCTTACCATGTCTGGCAGAGCCAATCTCTGATGGCTCTGAAGATGGTCATTCTGATGGCTCTGAAGAGGGTCATGCTGCTGGCCTGATTAAAGAGGTCAGTAACATCTCAGTGATTGTGGGAATGTGGTGGGAACTGAAAAAGCAGAGGACTTTGACAGCCTTGCAATAAGCATACATAGATAAAGGTTTGAAACAATGTTGAATTTTAGGCCTTGAAATGTTTGGAGCATGGAAAGTTTCTGAGCTGTTAAGAAATATAAAACGAGCAACTATTGTATGCTGTAGGGTGTACAGGTAGTGTTTATTGATTAGCTTAAATACACACCTGTAAGCTTTTAGCATTAGCCTATTTTTAGCCAGCAAGTTTTGCCTGCCTGGCTGCCCCCAGCAGGGGGCAGGAGCCTGGAGCCAGGGTCCTGTGCTGTGGGAGAAAGGACAGGGGTGGTGGCTTTTCCTTCCCCACATGCAGCGGTGCCCCGCATGAAGACAGTCATTAAACAGCACCAACACTGGCCGCGGCCACTGCTCATGTGATGGTGATGGGGCCTCCTGACCATCAGCAAAAGCACGGTGAGTGACTCCCTGACACAGAATCTAGACAAGGTCAACTTCTCAGCACCATGGGATCTTGAGCTTGTTGACAATAGTATGTACAAGCAACAGTTTTTCTTCTAGTCAGGGGAGAAAGCGAAGACATTTTAGAGAAGAATGACATGGAAACACCAAGGTCTGTGGAAAAGAAAGGGGGATGAGGTTCTCCAATGAGATGACTTTTCTCCTGGAGCAAATGGAAGACCTTGAGTGACGAACTGACCAAAACCCCCACACTCTGCCTCCCTTCACTGTCAGTGGGAAGAAGGGAGGAGCTGGGGCAGGGAGAAAAGGTGTTTTAAGGCTTATTTTATCCTTTTTTTCATTATCCTTCTCTGACTCTGTTAACAATAAATTTATTTTATGCCTTTAAATTTGAACGTGTTTTCCTTTTAGAGTGTTTTATTTTCCCCTCATAATCCTTAACTCATGAGTCCTTCATTAATTGTTTCTCTCTCTGCCCAACTGTAGCAGGAAAGGGTAAGCAAATAACTTTCATATGTGCCTGGTATTTGGCCAATGTCAAACCATGACACTTACAAAAACAGAATGGATACAAGTTATGTGCTCTACACTTTTACTTTTCCCCACATTTGTTTACACTTTTCCTAACGGTTTCAAAAGTGCATGAAATTATTTTTTTGAATAATTTTCCAACAGCTATGGCTCCTTTTGAAAGATCTGGTCTTTCAAATAAATATTCCATGGAAGTTAGAATAAGAGCCTTTTCCACAAACGGGGAAGCCAGAACAAGGGATACAGATCAGCTCAAATATATGCCAGTGGGATTCACAAACCAGTTTTATATTTGATGCTTGTCTCATGGTTTGAAATATGACACCAAATGCTTATAAAATATATATGTGTGTGTGTATATTTTTTGGGGACTCTTTCTTGCATTTCTCAGTATCTGTATTTCCTCTTGTTTCACAGTTGAATCTCTCAATTTGGGTCCTCATCTTTTTCACTTCTGGATTCCTCTCTCCTCTGTTTGCAGATTAATTGAGCTTCCTTTGGCAAGCAGATGAATCCTCAAGGACAGAGTCTGTGGAAATGTTGTAAGGGGCAAGGTCTAGGCTGGCATCATGCCTGCATGAAAAGGTGTGCACTGTTGGGACTGGTATGAGCTGACACAAACAGGAGTTATTGTATTTCTCCTCCTGATAGGGCACTGGCAATAGGATCCTCCCTTCCTCTGTCTTTGCCACATGCAAGACTTGGGTTATTGTTCATCCGCTGCTCACCAGAGCCGAGACACATGGCTGTTTTGGCATTCCCATGCTGCTCCATAAAAGACTTAAAGAGGAACAATTATATGATTCTGCACTTCTGCCCTTCTCATGTATTTTGTTAGTAGGAAAGCAGGGTACAGGACACAAAAGATAAATGAATGTGGTTCTTTACGATGCCAGCTATTTCGTAATTTATTTTTGAGTGGTGACTTAAAATTTATTTATAAAATTTATTGACTAGTATTTACTAATAAAAATTACAGGCTAAAAAGCCCCCTCATACAGTCACACACTGATTTGACCATCATACTTTGGCTGTTTAAGGCCATAGCATTTGAAAGCTCTCAAGTGGTATATACCTAATTTAACTATATACCTAATCTTAGTCTTTATCAAGATTTTACTTAATAATATACAGGAATATCATGAAGGAACTCAAGAGAGATCAAAATAAACATCTAGTTCTAATTCTAGTTCTAATTCTACTAATGCTCCAAAGAATCATTATAAAATACATGGCCAGTGCCCAACACCTCCTGTTTTGCATTGGTTTGAAGCAAATTTAGTCAGAATCAAATTTTAAAAATGGATAAATGTACATCAGTTCTAATTATTTATCTAGCTTCTAGCTTACCTGAAAATATTTTATCCCTAAGCTTGCCTTTAGTTAAAACAGTGTAAAGTGAGCTAAAGACTATAAACATGACAACCTCCTATTTATGAATTACTGAGATGAATAAAAAGCACAGTTACTAACTAGACTTTCTAGATTCCAGTTAGAAAATGAGGCTGTGAAATTGCTCTGTGTTAAAGGAGTATTAATGGCTATATTAGAGCTTGACTAATATTTTATAGTTCAGGCTGTTACTACATTAGACCCCATTGCATGGCTTCCTGTTAAGCCATTGACCTATGCTTGGAATATATTTTTTCTTTATTATTTTTTAAGAATTTGCTAATTTGGAAGTTCCCAATCCTAAAGAGGCTGCTGTAACCTGAAGTTACCCACTCTATCTGTTCCTTGCAGACAGGTTGCTGGTAAAATAGTGCTTGAAATAGTGCTGAACCTTTGTTTCAACGGTGACGAAAAATTTTGTCTTTTGGCAAATGGTGCAAACAACAGCTAACTCAAAGAAAATCACACTAAAGTACAGCACATTCAATACTGTAAGCATGTGTTTTGTTGTGTCAGTGATGAGAAGGGGTGTGAACTGTGAGTCAAATCCTAGCTTGTGGAACTGTGAAATATAGTTTTTCCACATTAATTCTTGCCTTCCTCCAGGGCTGAGACTGCAAAAACACTGTTGGACACCTGCAAAAGCAAGGGTCTGATTCCCAGCTCCATGCTAGAGGATCTGGCCTGACTACTGCTACTTCTCCTTACTTCAAATTTGCAAGAAATTAATTTTATCTCTTGCAATTTTCAATTTCTTTTAGGGGAAAAAAATGGAAACAGCTTTTATTACCCATTTATATCTGTCATAAATTATCATACTTTGGCACTATTATTTGTAAAATACCTCAAGATTACAAATATTTTATGGTGAAAGCAAGAAAAAAAAATAGATTTTTTTTTAATAGGGGAATGCAGTAGGCTTTCATTAGCACTTTCATTTATTATAATCCTTTAAAGTACTGAGCATATCTCTTGGAAAATTATATTTAAAAAAAGAAATAAGGCAGCAGAAAGTTGTACTCTGCTCAAAACTGATTTGAATATCCAAGTGCGAGAATGTGAAATTGTATATGGACAGGCTTTTTATATGTGAATTTAAATAAAATATAGAGAACATATAAGAATAAATAGTAATAATAAATTTTATAACCTTAGAGACAGTGACAAATAAGGGTTAGGTCTTAGTACCAAACTTTTCTACACCTACACACAATCAAATTTGGCATGTGAAAAACTAACTAAGTTACAAATTCCATTCTCAATTTAACCCTGGCCTAATATAATAAAACCCTGCATAATTTTTCCTGTTAAGGACTCGATACAAACCCAACTGAGGAGCCAGAAAACCAGACTAAGGGTGGCTTTTACCTACATGACAATCTGTGAACAGAACTTGGAAGAAAAGCAAAATCCACTGTAATGTACTGAGTCGTTATTGTTAACAGCAGCATAACTCTTCTGTAACAGCAGCAACATTGGTCTTAACTGGGGAAACACAGCAGGAGGTTCATGGAGTGCTCTTCCAGCATGCTGGGGAAATGATCCCTGGTGAACACCCAAATGTATCTTGAAACATCAGAAGTGCTGGTACTCAGCTCATATGAAGCATGAGTTACAAATATATTACAAAGATGTATATGCTTAAAGCTGCAGTTATATGAAGCATGTCATCTGTACAGCCCAGAGGAGAAGAATTAAATTGTGCAATGCTAGTTAGAAGCTGAATAGATGCACTAACACTTCGAGCCAAAAGGGATAAAATGCCATAGCATGCAGTGGCAAAGGAAACAAGGTTTGGCCTTTCCTGGACCATTACTATGCCCAGAATAACATTATGAATGGTGATATATAAACCTAATACTGCAGGGAAAGCCAGATCTCCATCTTTCCACTTTAAGAGATTCTCATAGCTCTAAAACCTTCACAACTTGAGCTGACAGAGGCTGCTAGGTGAGAGAAGTGCTCTTTCATTTGTCCCATGAAATCCCATTCAGGTTCTGCTGTCATATGATATATGACATATCATAAATCAGCATATATATAATTGTAATTATTGGCTGATAATTGGCATTTTCTTTCACTCAAATGTTTCCTGGGAAATTGCAGCAGTCTGCCAACCTGCCTAAAGCAAGTGGTATGGAGAGAGGCATGGTGGCAGTTGCAGGCAGCAGAACTGCCCCATGACAGTCTAGGAGCTGCCAGATCACCTGTATGGGGTGCAATTCTCCTCGGGAATGGGACTACAAAAGGGCTGATAGAAAGCACTTCAATGCCACTGACCAGCTCAGATGGATGGTCACATTTTCTCTTCTTTCAACTGCAGCATTCACCAGCTGATGACTGCAGCAAAACTTCAGGATTCACAATGCCCAAGGGCACTTTTTAATATATAAGAGAAAGATTTTTGCAGTAGTGAGGAGAAGTTTCGATTCGGGGGGTAGGTTT
>VWZU01005884.1:21489-34731 GCA_013397095.1 Sterrhoptilus dennistouni
TTTTTTTTTTTTTAAAGCTAGAATAATACAGCCTTTCCCTGATTTTTCTCTTGAAGAAAATACCTTTGTGACATTGTGATTAAAAAGAAATAATTAGAGGCAATATTTAGATGAGTGCTGAGTACTTGGATCTTAAGCAACATGCTGCTTACTACTGTCCATAAAACTTCATAGTATGTTGTGCTGTGAGAGGAAAAAGGATAATTAAATTACTTCAGCATAGAATTAAAAATGTTTTTCCTCCATCAGTAAGCAGATACACTGCACCCCTATAACTCCAAATTAAGTTACAAGGGCAGTAAGATGTCTGATGGATCAACTGTATTTGAAGGGCCAGAACTGTGGAGACAAAAGACCTTTTGGTCTTTTTGAATACATTAATTGCAAAAGGTAGTGCAAGATAAGGATGGTCACCTTATAAATGGGGACACAGAAAAAGTGGAGGTGTTTAGTGCTTTCTTTGTTGTCTTCAAAACTGATAATAGGCTAAGGTTGTCTCAGTGCCCTGAGTGGGAGAAACACGGCTGTGAGAATGACAAGCTCACAGTTAAACCTGAAATTGTAAGGGATCTGCTGGTTCAGCTGCATTGCTATAAATCTATAAGGCTTGATGAGGAAAACTGAGAATCCTCAAAAATGAGTTGATGTCATTGTGAAACCTATCAATGATCTCGTAATGGTCTTGGGAATCTGAAGAGGTCCCAGCTGACTGGAAGCTGGCAAACACTGTCCCAGTATTCAAAATGGGCAGGAAGGATGAGCTTGGCAAGTTCAGGCCTGCCAGTCTCACTGTAATGCCTGTTAAGGTTATGAAGAAGGTTATTCTGAGACATGTTGAAAAACACCTGGACAGACAACAGAGTAATTGGTCACAGCCAGCTTCATGAGGGACAAGTCCAGCTTGTCAAAACTGATTTCCTTTAATGACAAAGTAACCCGCTGTGTGGTTATGGCTGAAGTAGAGTTAATTTTTGTCACAGTGGCTGGTATGGGCTATATTTTAGAATTTGGCTGAATGGGGAGTTGATAATATAGAGATTTTGTAGCTGAGCAGGTCTTACATAGAGTCTTTCTGCTGTTCATACTGCCACACTGGTGAGGAAGTTGGGGCACATGGGAAGGTGGGAGGAGATACAGTCAGGACAGGTGACCCAAACTGACCAAAGGGGTATTCCAGACCATGTAGCATCAAGCTCAGATTATAAAGTGTGGGAAAGAAAGAAAGAAAGTGGATATGTCTGGAGTGATAATGTTTGTTTTTCCACGTAACAGCAATGTGTGATGGGGCCCTGCTCTCCTGGAGATGGCTGAACACCTGCCTACTGCTGGAATTAATTAATCCTGCCAGTGGATTAATTCCCTGTTTTGCTTTGTTTGTGTGTTGGCTTTTGCTTTTGCTATTAAACTGTCTTAATCTCAATTCATGCATCTTGTGGCTTTTACTCTTCCAGTTCTGTCCCAGTCCCTCAGATGGGGCAGGGAGACAGTGGCTGCATGGGGCAAGCCAGTGACACCCACTAGTTGATAAAAGAAAGCCAGGTGGTGTAATCCTTTTGGAATTCAGTACAGCTTTTGATTATATCTCTTGCAATATCCTTCTGGACAAGATGTGCAGCACACGCCTGGATAAACATACCATGGCATGACTGAGCAGCTGGCTCATGGGTCAGGCACAAAGGGTTAAAGTGAATGGGGTGACATCAGACTGGTGACCTCTCACCAGTGAGGTACCACTGGGCTCCATTCTTGGTCCTGTGCTTTTCAACATCTTCATGTATGGCTTGGATGCAGGAGAGGAAGGGATACCATGTAAGTTTGCAACTGGGATAAGCTGTTTTCTTCTTTGAAGGCAGAGAGCACTTAGCAAATTACAGTGCTGAGCAATCACCAACCATATGAAATTCAATAAGGGAAAGCAACAAATTCTGCTCCTGGGATAGGGCAACACTGCATGTATGGACAGACTGGGAAATGGGAGGCTGGAAATCAGTGCCATGGAAAGGGACCTGAGGCTCCTGGTCAGTGGCAAGTTGANCATGGCCAGCCGGGCAAGGGAGGGGATTGTCCCACTCTGCTCTGAGCTGGGGGCAGTTCTGGGTGCCACAACATAAAAAAGACATTAAACTATTAAAGAGCACTCAGAGAAGGGAAACAAAGATGATGAAGGTCCTTGAGGGGCAGCTGTATGAGTGGCTGAGGTCACTTTGTTCAGCCTAGTGATGAGCAGACTAAGGGGAGACTTCATCACAGTCTGGAACTTCCTTGAGAGGGAAAGAAGAGGGGCAGACACTGATCTCTTCTCTGTGGTGACCAGTGACAGGAGCAGAGGAAATGTCCAGAAGTTGTATCTGGGAAGATTTAGGTTGGGTATCAGGAAAAGGCTCTGCACCCAGAGAGTGGTTGGGCACTGGAACAGGCTCCCCAGGGAAGTAGGCACAGCACTAAGCTTGACAGAGCTTAAGAAGTGTTCGGACAAAACTCTCAGGCACATGGTGCGATTGTGGTTTTCCTGTGAAGGGACAGAAATGGAATCAATGATTCTAGCAGGTCCCTTCCAACTCAGAATGTTTTCTGATTTTGTGATTCTGTGATTTCACACATCCCAGCTTTCAAATACTTAGCTGATCATGGTGAAATTTGCAAGACAACCTAGGGGAATTCGTAATTAATATGTGTATTTTGACACACTCATATTCAGGCACATATGGATGTAAATCTTAGACAAATCTACACAAAGGTCTAGTGGCATAGTTTTCGCTCAGGCAAAATTTCCACTAATGCTTCCAAAACCAGAGGGAGGCATTGACCTATTACTACTTACCACTAACACATCTTTCAGGAACTGGACTGCCATTAGACAGCACTTTTCATCCCATGAAATCCCATGCTGCTTTCCAAACTACATCCATTTACAGATAGATAGATAAAACTTTATCCATGACAAACCTGGTGGCCTATAGGGTAAAAGGCAACAGAAATCCTGCACACCAGTTTAGAAGGACAGCACTTATCCTGGATCAACCTGTCACTGTGTGTGCTGAGGACTGTGGAATTTAATAACTCATTTCTACAAAAAATGTTAGAGGACCTCTAGGGAACATAGGCATCATCTATTTTTATCCTAAGCCCATACATGGCATCACCACACGATGTTGTTCACCCATTTCTGCTCCAGATCATGTTGGGTTTTCCTCCAGGTTTTGGTAGGACCGATAGGGTGTTGTGAGGTCTGACATGATATCAACCCAAAGTGACTGTGCAGTAAAAACACTTGTAAAAGTGTTCCTATGCAGGCAGTGTATGTGTGCTCAGGGCAAGATCATGATAAACCCTTGTAATTAACATTTTACACAGGAAAGAGTTTTAATGAAATCAAGAACAAAACCAGTGGCATTAAGGACCTTTTTAATACAGCAACAATATCACCACTGGTGATATTCAACATCATTTGTGTTAGATACAGAGAATTTAGTGAATGACAAACAGCAGAAAAATCCAGGGATCATATTCACCATAAGCCACAAATATTAAATTAAGTCTTTACAAGCAGCAGTATGTTTCCTGGCTAAGTTTGTTTATGGAATATCTGATAGACTCTTATGAATATAACTCCTGTTCTGAGCTGAGGCCGTATATATTTCTGGGTTACTGAAAAACCTTAAACCTGGGTCCACTATGTAAAAGAGGCACTGAGAGGCAGTTCACCATGGCAGCCTTGGCTGTTCAAACTGAAATGAGAGAAATCACAAAGCATTGCATATTAAATGCTCCTATTGACTAATACAGGTTTACAGTACTTGGGTATAGAAATGAATTTTTTGAATTTTCTCATTATCTCTGGAGAGATTTATGGTGCGACAAGAGTGATTGTAGAAAGAATTAAAAATAAATAGCATTCAAAACCACGAAAAGAAAGGCTTGATGGCTATTAACTACTAATGAAAAAAGTTCTGCAGGGGTGTGATATAGCCAACAACTTGTATTTTAACATACTGATAATGAATCCCAGCATAGCCATTCAAATCATAGTCAGTATGTTTCTTTTATTCCCTATGGAAATTTAAATCAATAATACTGGTACTATCCATACTATATGTATGTCTATGAATATATATTTTTGAATTACAAAATACCATTGCATTGTTTTACTCTCATTTCATTCAGGTTTTTAACAGAGAAATGTGTATCTCTACTTTTCCAATCAATTTATTCTGTTAGTATTTTTCACCATTTTAAATCCCTACATTAAGTCAATAATGTTGTTTACTTACAGAACACTGTGATTACACATAAGCACTGTGAACGCCATTCTAATACTGGCTATTTGCAATTTGACATCCTCATCTATATGCATTATTCCACTTGGAAAATTGAATGAAACCCTTGATTCAGAGTCTGAAACACTTAGAAGTAATGATCCTGTTTACTGATTTACTGAAGTTGTAGGTTTTAAGCACTATTTAATAGATGAAACAAAAAACACTATCAGGCAAAAAGGAAGCATCCAAGTTGGTTTAGGAAGCATTCACACTATAGAATAATAGGAATTTGCTGTGATTTTTGTTATTTCAGGTCTCTGAGGCAATTACCTAACACCATTAACCTTATTAGTGCTTCAGTTTTCTTACAATTCAGAATATGAATCTCATAATGTGAGAGAAAATATAGCACTCAACAACTAAATTATTTTGTAAGAATCCCATTTCATTATTATTTGTTTATTAGTGTGCAGCTGATAATGGCTATATTTTATTTAGAATTATTAAAATAAATTGGAAATGGAACTGAAAGTGCTTGAATCCTATGTGAACTATAAACCAAAAGAAATGCTAGAAGTTACTTATAGCCCCTCACTGGTAGTGATACCTTTTCATAACAGCAGTAGTATAGTGACTGAGCACTGTGAGCGTCTGAAAGTGAATATCACGTGATGTCAGTGCCCAAACAGGGCTCTGCTGAGAACCACTGTAGAGAGAGGGATCAACTCATAGTGACTGTAAGCGTAGGAAGATGGAATCATCTGGAGGCACTAATTTGGACCATGAATAACAGGTTTAGTTCTAATTTCAGAGGTAGCACAAAATAGGTATGACATTGTATTTTGGGTGACAGTGTGAAGAGAAGACAGGCTGCCAAAAACATAAAGGGTATTTTGCTGTTACTTAGTAAATGGTAGCAAATAAAACCAAAATAAATGTGGATTTGGTGGGCAGATGATTTGGAGTTTTTTGTTTCCCACTTCTACTGGAGTTGGATTTGAAGTCTTGGCAAATATGGTGCCTCTAAGTGATGCATCTCTATTCAGATGATATTATTTCAAATTCAAATTTATAAGAATAAATTAGGGAAAATTCATGCACACATATTCACAATATTTCAAAGAGTTTCTCATCCATTATTACACTGCAGACACTCAGTTTACTTCCTGATCTAAGGCTTTCACTTGAGATCTTAAGCATATTATTTATCTCAGAAACATCATGAATGTAGGACTCATTTTTATTAGCATAGAATTAGAATAAATCTGAGGAAAACAATTGAGAGAATTAGAAACATATTACATATTAACTTTATACAGTTTAATAAGCAGATGCTGAAAACTTGTTTGATGCCATATTTTTATTCAGAATTATTTTAGGGATTATCTAAGAGCTCTACTGTGGATTATAGGGAAAGAGTAATTTCACTTTAATTTAGTCCTATGAACATCTGAAAGTGTTTCAGACAGGTGAAATATACCAAGGGATGTCTTAAGCTACCACTCCAGGGACTATGAATAAAAAAAAAGTCAATTGCCAAGTGGAGTTGGCGTTTTACTAAATCTGGATATAATTGTACTAGAAATCTTGAGGATACTTTGAAGCAGCCTTAAGAGAAGATATTGCCTATTGGAATTCCTTCTTAGTGCAAATTTCACTGCAATTTATTTTAGTTCAGATATTCTTGTGACATAAGATTATACTCTTGCTCTGGATATGTATATTCATATCACCAACTGAAATTGTTGAAGGCCAAGTATCCATGCTTCTCTGCCAGCTGACTTCATGTCCTGCAATTAGAAAATAATCATGAAACCCAGACCAAGTTTTTTGAGACACAGACATTAAGCTTTTGGTCCATTTGAGCTGTCTGCCCATCCGCTCATCTGTTTTTGCTGTTTCTGTTTGACTTCAGCCATGCTGTTCTGTGGTTTTTCTCTCATTTTCCCTACCCATATCCTAACCCATGCAAAACAGTTAGCCCCAGGACCAGCATCAGTGTTTCACAGTGCCCCAGGAACACATTTATGGACATTGAGGCATAGAGTAAGGTGCTGCCAGAGCATGCAGATTGTCTCTTCTCTCTCAATTGCCTTCCACAAACTAAGGATAAAACATGGAGCTTTTATTACTTTCCAGAAAAAAAAATCCAATGTCTACTATCACCCTTTTTTTTCTTTCTCCAGTGTCTTTCTATTTTTGATATCTTTCTTTTTTAAGTAGTCAATAGGTAACACCACTCCTTATGAAACTACAGTCCCTTTTGTCAAGTATCCCTTGCTAATGTTGAAGACTCTGTCACTTAATTATTATCATACTTGAGGATACTGATTTTGCTGCTATCACCAACTTCTTTATTCCAAGACACACTATCTGAATCAGTTCTAATGATCCTCTCTTATTGACTGTTGATCTTCCATTGCCTATCAGTAGCATAAAGCCAGATGCCATCAAGTGACAATGTTTTGTCAGATGCTTAGCAGAGACTGTCCAGGTTTACTGTTTATAAATGAAGTATTTGTTAAATTATAGTATGCAACTATACATTCCACTTACTCCACATGCCTTAGAACGATTGACACATCATTGACACACAGAATTACGAAGTCAAACTTTAAGATAGAAGAAGCCTATAAGATTGTAATTTTATTATTTTTCAAACAATTAGTAACACTACACTGCTAAGTGGAGATCAATCGTAATTGAGGAACTGAAGAGAGGGCAATAAACAAATTACTGCTCTTTTCTTTGAAATTTATTGGTCTATAGACTCACTATAATTTAATCCAGAAGATCAGTAGATTGTTAATTTTTCATTAGAGTTGTCACTGCCCTTTTGAAAAGGATTTACTTTAAAATACAGGTGCAAGAAAGGAAATCTACCTGGTTGTTTTTGGTGAAATGGGACATTTGCAGTTGATTCATGATCATCGCAGCTGCACTGTCTATGTCTTTATGATGGTCAATGGTTTAGAGATTTTACTTGGCAAACACCAACATTTAACTTTATCAGCTTAACTGGTGTCCTCCCCGTATTTCAGTACCTATTGTGAAGTTCACTGCAAGAAAGAATGAAAAGTGACCAATGGACTTAGGCATTCAACAGAAGGGTGGACTAAGTGGCTAGTTACAGTACTAGAAAAATTGTTTCTTTCCCTTAACCAAACCTTAAGCTTTAAGAATCTCCATAATGAACACTTCAGTATACCTTGGAAGTAATCAGCCCTGCCTCATTGTGTGGCCACTGCCTCATTGTGTGGCCACAGCCACATTAGATGATATTAACAGAGTTGAAAGATCTAGAAACCATCTGGCAGAGTTAACTGAAGCCTGGGAAAAGAATTACAAGTGTTTATCTTTTCCTTCCTTTTTTTTTTTCTTCCTTTTTAATAGTTACTTTTATTTTTGTTTCTGTTTTTGTCTTGCTGTTTTGCTTTATTTTGTTTCTCTTACCTATGTTGGGTAGTAAGGAACAGAAATATAATTTTTGCAGCAGGACAGTTGCCCATGTGCTAGTATACTAGGGTATTTGCATACTGCAATGAAGTATATGCACAAAAATAGTTACTTAAAAGAAAAAGATTTTATTCTTTGCCTATCCATTATCCCAGTGCAGCAGTTACAAAGCAGAGGAATTAATGTTTTGGTTCTCTTCTAAATCCCCTCACTCAATAAGGGAAAAATGTTAAAGAGATTCTGTTTTGCTTTCAGTTCTTTTTATTTCACTTGTATGTGTAGGCAGCTGATAGAGCCTCAAAACATGTCAATCCCAGTGTGCTAGGCACAGAAGTATAAAGAAGAGACATACAATTGCTGGTGAGAAGAACTTAAGGACAAAAATTTAAAGGACTAGGTAACAATATCATAAGTCACAAAGCTTTTGCACTCCCAGAAAATAATGAAAAGCACTATAAAACACTGAATGTATATTACAGTTTTTGATTTCAAATTTCCAGAACATCTCCAGCAAACATAATGCCAAACCCTCCATCTCCTTAGAAAACCTCAACTTTCTTTCAATAAAGAATAGAAATCTTACCTTGTGGGTTATCTTCATTGTGGGTTTCCTCTGCGTGTAGCCTTAAAGAAAGCACTAAAAATAAAATAGTATTCCAAATAATAAAAAAGTTTAGTCTCCACACTGCCACAATGCCCAAGGAAGAAGTAGAATAGGGGGAAAAAGAAATATGAGACATCAGCGGATAAAAAGCAAAAAAACCTCACAAATGCATTTACATAGTTAGTTTCTTTCTGGAATCTGCCAAATTTTTTTAATTGTCAGAATTTATAGAGATCTAGAGTGACATACCAAAAAAAAGAGCTGCTAGAGAACTATAGTAATACATTACCAGCATTTATTTTTCTACTTTGTCTAAATCTCATAAAAATTACCTTGTCCTAGAAGTTGTATGGCTGCTTGGATCTTCATTAACTGACCCTTAAAATTCCATACTTTAGTAAGAGTCACAGAGCACAGTGTGAAATCACAGAAGCCAATGATGGAAAAATGTAATGCATTGTTGTAACCAGAACCAGGAAAGAACCCATCCAGTTTGCAGAGGAAAAAATATATGCCTTTCCTGGATTTGAATTGTACCTGTCATCTATAATTTTCCTCCTCAGCAAGTAGATCACATACAGTAATAGATAAGCAAGTGTAAGAAAGAAAAAATGCATTCCAAAGTCTTCATTTTGTCCACTTTTCTCACTGTTTGCTTAATGACAGTTGCAAAAGGTGAGTGGCCGGATTGAGAAGACTTAGTGATGAAAACCTCAATCCTGCCTCCACTACACCCAGTCCCCCAAAAATATAATGATATCTTCATTCTAAATCTAACTATTTATAATAATGGTAAAAACCTTATGGCACTGCAATCTTTGTTCAGTACAATATCAGTAGCTTACAGAGAAAGGAAAGAGTTCTGAGGCAGTATTTTCACATACACTAAAAACATATATGTGGGGTGTGATATCCCATTAACAGGCATCATATGCCTCCTTTGGAGATGCTAATTCCTAATCTCATTAGGGAAATGCATGTGTGTACTGTGTGTGTGTTCATTGGTAATGTTTTATAAATTGTCAGTCTCTAGATGAGAGGTTATAAACATCTGAAAAATTACACTACTATTGGTATTAAACGTAACAAAAAATCTTGTTCCAAAATTTATTATATTTTCCATACCATTGAAGGAAATTGATGAGCAATGAGAATCAGCATTATTTTTAGAGAGTAAAGAAATACTGAGGTTAGTCTTGACCTCTACTCCAGTGAATCTCAAGCTGAAAATAATGAGATTCTTCCAATTAATAAATTTGGGACTGTTTCTGTTTACGGTCTTGGTGAATATGTTTTGATTGAAAAAAAGGTATTATTAGAGCATAAAATTTATATTAATAAATGTAAGAGCTTTGTTAGTGTGCCTGGCAACAGGCAATTCCTATTTAAATTAATGCTAACTAGAAAGCACAGTCCTACCTTCAAAAGCTGATTATTGTAAAATTTTTCCTCAATGAACACTTTAATATGTTTCCTCTGTGAGCTTAGCTTTACAGTTATACATTTCTAAATTATGCAGACAAATATATGCAATTTCTTATGAGGTCTTTTTATTTCATTGGGTAAGAAAATTAAAACTAATGGGAATTTAAAATGAATCAGGTAACGTTCAAATAAGAATTCTTTCACAGAGGATTTATAACCACTTTTTATGAATGTCTTACAGTGGAATGATTTGATCTTAATTTCCTTACAGATTTCTTTTAACTTTTGTACATAAAAACTGGCACTTTGATCTGATTCAGAATTTTGCTTTAAATTGCTGTAGTTCTTGACAATAAATTTTCCACTATATGCACTCTTTACTGATTTTTATTGTAATCGGAGTCACTCAAGATTGGTGAAAATTCAGAATTTTAGGATCTTTCATAGCAGAATTAACTGAATGTAGGTATTTAACAGCTGTGTGAGAAAAATTACTTTTTGGTGATCTAAGCATTAAGTGTCAGGGTAAAAATTGTTTGCTTTGTATGTTACAGTTGTGAATCCTAAGGTGAGGGAGTAGATGTGCAAAGAATAGAAGCTCTGATGATTTTATAAAATCCTGAAGAACTACTCAATACATTTATGCATCCACACAAGTCATCCTGCAAGGTTTGCAATACAGCAGGAATTCCTATGAGGCTGTAAAACCTCTCAAATGCCTGAGGGTTTGTCAAACCCATGTGTGATCTTGTAAACTGTCAGTGAGGTGTTGTAGAGCTTGTAAATTTTGGCTGGACCTTAAAAAAACTCTGGGGCTCCTGCAGCAGCAACAAACCTACCAGGACTTTTGAATTGTTCACAGTATTAATACTTCACTAAGAGAAATGCAACTGACCTTCTCAAACCAGCAAGGTGGTCTCTAACACGACACAGACGTTGGTAGAAGCAGGTTAGGATATGTAGAATCACCAAATTACAGAGTTACCATCTATGTATCAGGCTGTTGAAGATGAAAAAGCCTTAACAGTTTAATGATCACAGTTATTATTGCAGTTTTTCAGACAAACTCAATTGTGCACATTGTCAAACAAAACCTCTAAAATTTTAAATCAATGGATACTCTGAAAATAAAATGTTTTCCTCTCAAGAAGTAGAAGTGAAGATAATGTGTTCTCAGGAGGAGCTTGGTCGAAAATTAGTCCAGCTGTGGTTTATCAGTAATGTAAACAACCTGGAAAAAAGTAGTGGTTTGCATCAGTGCATTGGTTAAAAAGAGATACTGCATCTTTTGCTGCATGAGGTCCTTTAAAAATTCCTTTAAATAGTTTATATCTTCAGCTAATATGAAGTCCTTTATAAGTTATTCAGTTTTTGTTTTTCTGAGCCAAACAAAGTTCAAGCCTTTTCTCATCCCTGCTAGTAGAAAATCTATGTATTTCAGTCAGTAGACAAAATATGAGGGAGGGAGAAAAAGAGTCATCACATACTGTTGGTACACTATAGAGTGACTTAAAGGAGAAAAGTCCTCACAGAACAGCTCCCTTCTTCCATAACTTTCTGCTTCTGATATAATCTACTGTATCACCTTCAGAAGATCTCTAGTAACTATTGAATTCCATTTTCCTCAGTGTGCTGGTTTCAACCCATCACACACAGGCTCCAGGAAAAAAAAAAAATCAATCAAATAATCAAATATTAGTTATGGTATGATGTCTCCCATTGAAGGTATCACCATGTGGTAAATAGAAACCTACATTTTTGTTACTGAGCTATTAAATATCTGAATTTCTCTGGTAGGAAGGCAAAACATGGATGTACAGGAAAGTTTTGGCATAAATGGAAATTCAGTTTAAATAAACATTTTGTAATCTCCTCAGGTGCTAGGTCATGCTTATCATTGACTATAAAGCACATCACATTAAGGGTCCAGTTTTGGCTTTCATCCTTTTCTGTCTCTCAGCTGCTGCATCTTAGAACATCACTCTAGGGGAAGTAAGGTGTTTGAATGCTGTGTGTGAAGAGCAGAGCAGGTCTTTGTAAGCATCTGCCATTTCTTCTTATATGGATGATACATGATACTTCCAAGTACACAAATCACATTTTAGATTTAGCTCTCATTTACATAATAAATAAGAATGCAGAAAATGTTCCAGAGGATAAGCACACACTTCCAGCATAAAATCAAAAGAAATTTTGAGAATTGTTTCCTTGTTGGTTTCTTTAGTGTATTTTAAACCTAAGAGATATTTATTGCAAAAAACAATATTGTCCTCAGTCTATGTGCATGTAAAGCTGGAGACTGATGGAAACCAGAAGAAAGAACATGTTAAGATTAAATTCTCAAGCAAGCAGTGACAAACTCCTTGTCCTTGAAGCTTGTATAAATAACTTTCCTGTGTTTTTTTAACCTGTTTCCCCTGCTCTCTAGCCAGCCCAGCAGCGAGGCTTGTCACTCTGATGGTTTACATCCATCTCCTTTTATTGATGTCCACTTTGGTATCTGTACAGGTCATCAATATTGCTGCCTCTGTGGCAGCCGCTGGGAACGGCGGGGCAGCCTTGCGGGACCTGGCATGTGGGGGGAGGCTCAGCTCGCTGCCGAAATCGTGGTTCCAGCCAGATGCTGGTACCAGGCTGTCATAAATCTTTTACGTGACCCAGGTGAACTCTGAGGCTCAAAGCTCACTGAAAACTGATCAGGCCTCTGTTTAGTTTAACAGGCCCTTTTCAGTGACAAGTGAAGGGTTCAACAAATGCCCAAACCAGATATATATTAGTTGAAAAACTAATGGCTTTTAAAAGAATGTTTGACAATTGTTTAGGGCTGTCTGTAGATCCATTATACTGATAAATGACCAACTTGGTCTATGCCAAACTGGAGATGGCCAGCACAAAGCAACTTTGGTTATTATTTTTTTTCCCACCCCTACCTCCCCATGCACCTTCAATATGTTTGGGTGCTTCATAAGGGCCTCATGCTGCGGTGGTCAAGAAGACTTAGGGCAGCAAAGGATACCTGTGCAGCTTATATTTAACCTTCCAATCAAACCGAAATTAAGCAAGACTGCAGATACCCCCAGTGACCTGCTATTGACCGCCTGAACTTCTAAGTTAGGGTCAGTTGGGGCCCAGAGTAGGAGGTCAAAAGCTGGTCAGTGCTCTTCAGCTTCAGCATGTTGAATAGAGAGACTTTATTGCCATGATTTATGCAATTTGCACAGACAGGTTAAGGAGATCTTAAAACATGCCACAGTGCTCACTTACTGGTTACACCATCCACTGGGAAAATAAATGCTGATTGTCCATATGAAATCCCTTGTGGATACGCCTTGAAGTATTTTACTCCCTGTATTATAAAGATTCATACCCACTCTCGACCCCTGAACATGATGAGGTTAGTTTAACAGATTTATTTAAACAGTATGAATGCACCAAATGAAGCGCTTTACAAAGCTGATTAATTGCAAAGGGAGAATAACAACCACTTTTTTTTTTTTT
>VWZU01005884.1:43847-78808 GCA_013397095.1 Sterrhoptilus dennistouni
TAGGGGAAGGGAGGGGGGGAGGGGGAAGGGGAAAGGGAAAGAGAAGGGGAAGGAAAAGAAGTCTGCAAGTAGGGCAGAGCAGAATTATCTTAACTGGTTGTAGGCCAAAAGAGTAGCAGTATAGAGAAGAGGTCCTATAAGATCAGACCTAGGAATAATTCTATGGAATTTTTCTTTCCATTGAGAAAAAAATTTAAGAGAGTATTCAAATAACTAAAACTGGCAACAAAGTTTAAATTCAGCATAAAACATCTTCATTCTAGAAAATGATACCCTAAAACTGGTAAGCCATTTTATCAGTTTCATGTTGCATTGAAATTTCTCAGACAGGGCAAGGAGAAGAAATTGCGTTCTTTAAGGTGCTCAGTGGGAGAGGAAAGAGATGTTATACTGAGGATACCAAGACAAATATGGTCTTGGAAGGAGGTAAAAATGGTGAAAACTGATCTGTTGATAGAGAAGAAAGAAGAAAAAACTAGGAGAAATATTTCAATACAAAGATGACAACAAAAGGGTTAGAAATTGAAACTTTGATTGTGACAAAACAAATATGGAAAATAAGTGGGTGGCTGTAGATCTTTGGCCATGTAATGCTGCAGAAGCCTGAGGTGGCTCCAAGGCAAATTTCTGAAGATCTTTGAAGAATGAGAGTTTCTTCCCAGCATTGTGTGTGGCTTTCCTAAAAAGACACTGTAGATTTATGATTCATATCTAAAACCGTGTAAGAATAGAACAGAAACATGAAAAAGGCTTATGAAATAGAAGACACGAAGACATTTGGTCTCTGCTGAGGTTAATCTCTCATACACATTGTGGAATCAGCTGTTTCTTGAACTCTGGACAGGAGAATTTCTTGGACAGAACCCTTTAAATGGAGTAACAGAAGATTGTGAAAGCTGCAAAAGAATTCTGCTCATGGATGAAAGTGAGAAGGCAGTAAGGAGGGAGATGAATCATGGGTATGAAATGTTCATCATTGTGGTGTAGGATGCTCTAAAATGGTGAATCAGGCCCCAGCAGAGTCTTGAAATGAGGGTGTCAGTTCTGTAGGTCTTATTTAACTTCAGGATTTGCTATAAAATATCACACTGCAGTTTGCTTTCCCACAGATGGTCAACAAAAATCTCAGTGTTGATTAGGAAAAGTAATTTTAACATTTCTACCTCTTATAATTCAATTGAAAATTGGAGCTACATGAGGGCAGACAGAGAGGAGAAGAGTGTCTAGTTAGAAACAAATACTTTTTTTCAAAACCTCTTAGATTCATCTTTTTTTTTTAATTAAAAACTTCTTTCCTTTGTCTGTTCTCTGTTCTTAATTTTTTTTGTTTTTCTAAACTGTTTTTTCCTTCTTTCTAGTGTTTCTTTTTATTTATACTAGCAAATCTCCTTTATTATAAATTTCCCATTATTCTGTTCTTAGCCCTACATTAGTAGATATTTTTCCACTTTGTTCTCCATCTTCCCTAATTCTCCTTTATCACATGTTTTTCCTTTATTTCCCTTTTATTTTCTTCACTTTTTTCTACATTATCCATGCCAGAACTTCAGCAAAAGATCAAAAGAGAAAATCCAGTACATAAATTAGGGATCTGACTGCAGTTCAAATGTAACTAAATAAAAATGCTTTTGCATTAGCTACAGTTACTAAGAGCATTTAATAGTTAGCAAGCTGTAGTTTTTACTAGGTGAAAAACTTAGGAAGTCACAACAGACAGCATAGTAAAAATTACTTTTCTTCATACAAATTTGTCCAAAATAGCACATCTTTTGTAAGCATTTTCTTTTTTCATTAATATGAAATGGAAACTTTAAACATTTTTGCTGTAAAATATGCTTTCAGAGACAAGTTAACTGAATTTGTAGTATTTTTTTCCTAGCACTAGAATATACCTTCATTTTCTGTTGTGAAAAGGCAGAAGTGATCTACTGATTAGAGAATTAATACTATTCCATACAGCTTGTTTTAAAGGATGTAATCACCCACATATTGCTGCTGTCACTAGGACTGCAATACTATGTAAGTTCACACTCCAGCATGAGATATACAAAGAGATATAGTATGTCTGCATGGAAATATTATTCTAACATACCTTAATTGTGTTGAATAATCATATTTTATAACCTTTTAATTGACTAATATTAGGTGTTTGGCAACTAAATGATTGTAGCCTACCATCCATTCTAGTTAATTATCTGTAGATTGTGCTGGTCACTTTTGGTAAGTTTTTTGCTATGTCCTGGACACAGCATTTTTCCAATTTCTTAATGGACTACATTTATAAATGGAACTACATCAAACCTGCTATTACAGGAGAATAATTCATATGACAGCAATCTTATTAGAGGCTGTTATGCACAATATTAAGTATGGGCTACATTTGAGATCTCAGTGCAATTATTTGCATTTACACAAGCTGAGGAGTAGGATATATGTTTGATCACAAGGAACGTTAATTCCTTTATATATTGAATCTTTTAAGGTATAGAATGTTGGGATAAAGTATGTCTGATTTAAAAAACAATGTTTCTGGGAACAGTAAGTTAAGAATAACTGAAGATAGTGGTTCCTCTATATTTATATTCATGTAGAACTCAGTTTTGTCCTGAGGACCACAACAGAAGGACTAGTTGTGAAGTCTTAAAGGTAACATTAATGCAAAATGAAGTTTAAGAATAAAATGAAAATTAAAATTAATTACTCTTGTCAAGTAGCTTTTTCTGTGTTCTCTGTGTCCAATAAGTGTAATAGAAATGTTGAAAATATTTCCAGAAAAAATGTAATTCCATCTATATGTAACTATTTTTCTCTGCTGGGCCAGCATAGTTTACAAACTTTAGTCCTTTGGCAATATGCCGTATGACCCATTCACAGAAATACAGGATGATAATGGGAATTGAATCTACAAATCTTTCAAGGTCAGCAGGGGAGAAGCTACTCTGATTTCATGTACTAGAGCTGACCAAATGACAGGTTTTGATGCATACATGATTTTCAGCCAGCATATGGGCAATCCATGATGTCACTGCACTGCTCTCTTGGCAATGGCCTGGTGTTTGACTGGGAACAGACCCTGGTCTTTCCCTGTGATCCTGTACTATAATGTCCCTGGGAAACACCTCATTGCAGTGTGCACCTGTGCATGTTCTCCTCTCCAGAAGTCATCAGATACAGAACATTCAGGTTTTATGGCTCTTAACTTTCAATGGGTGCTGCAGGAATAAATGTGTTTCGTCTTTTTTTAAAACAAGTATGTGTAAGTGTAGAAGAAAGGATTACAGAGACCTTGCCCCTGATAAACCACAGTTGTACTAAATACCAAAGATGAAGAGCCTTGTCCTCAGTGGGTTGCAGCTGTGACCAAAAAAGATAAGTGTTATAAAAGAGGTTGGTTAGCTGGTCAGAGAGAGGATCTGGAAGAAGAAGAGACTGGGAAGACCTTGAGGGAAGACTGACCTTGAGGGAGAGGAATAATCCTGAGGAAGGAGGTACTGAAGGAACAATCATGAAGGACTAAGCAAAACAAGAGAGAGAATCGCTGCTGTCAGGTCAGTCTGGGCCTGCAGTTAGAGCCTCTTGTTGGAACCTGCAGTCACAGTCTAGCTAGGGTAAAAGCCTGCATTCACAGTCTGCAAACTAACATATGTAGTTGTAGTTGTAGCAGGAAATAACCAGCAGAGGATGCAAGAGAAGCCTTTAGTAGGAGCTTCCTGCAGCCAAAGCGAGTGAATAGTTGGAGTCAGGATAACTGAATTATAAAAAAGGAGTAAACCAGGACCCTTTTCATGCTGTGATAAACAAGAAGTCTGAGTCTTGGCTCATTTCTATCCTCTAATGAGGGCTGCTGCAACATAATGTAAACAGCTGAAACTGAATAATTAAGACACTTCTATGCATCTTAAGGAGTTTGCAGTGTTATGTAGTTCTTTACAGTTACAATGTCAAGATTACACTCATTAGATCCAAAATTGTGATGTGTAAATTCACAGAATTAAGGCCGTTGAAGCAGTTAGTACAGTAGAACAGGTACAACATATCAGTGAAAACAATAGCTGCAGAACTGGTATTTGTGATTTTGAAAAATGCAGAGTAAAACCACGTCTTCAGTTTCCTCTCTTGTAGCTGAATCCTGGACTAGATGTAGTCACATATGATGTCTTGTTGTATGTTGCTTAGAAAACAACCTCTCAATCTTTTACACAAGTCTGTTTAAACTGTCTGTAGGAGCTTATTCAAATAAAGTTCTGCACAGGTACCCAACCAAGCAGGACCAGAAATTATATGGGAACAGCAGCTTTACCATATTACTGGATGCAGAGGTCCAGAAACAGACTCAGGGTCATATATTAGATGTTCAGATATACACCAATTCTGTCTTCTGTTTTGTGTGTATGTATGATAAATTTTGAGTTTTAACCTCTCAATAGTTAGCATACCTTCATCAGTAATATCTCCTGTCTCATCAGCACAGGGAAACCTAGAACTGACCGTGTCTTCTGCTTATCCGTGGTCACTGAATTGTCAGAGTAAGCCCAGGTGAAGAAAAGTCTTCAAGCAGTAGAGTACCTCCTTTGAATAGGTACAGAAAACATATCTTGATGGGACAAAGAAAGGCAAAGTGTGTAATAGATACAAGTAGATAGTGTGTAAACAGCTTCTCTAGACTGGGGCATTTTTATTAATTCTATTAAAGCAGAGTTAAAATGGGTTTTTGGTGCCAAGAACTATTGCTATTGGTAACTGAGGCATATGTAGAAACAAGTAGAGTTGGATTTTGTGTGTTTAGAAGTGAAGAAAACTGTGGGGATCACAGGTTGGCTCCACCCACTTTAGGAATATAAATATATTCTCTATAATCTACTAAAATCCAGAGGCAAAAATAAACTGTGACTATTAGAATCAGTCTTTGTTAAAATTTAAAAACATGTACACAAGGAATTTGCAAAGAAAACATGCTTAACAATTAATTTTCCTAGAAACATTTTGTCTGCAAACATGTGGTGAACCAATTTTCATGTACAGTGTTAATTTTTTAAAAATATTTGCGAATAGATACAGCTAACATGACAGCCAACAATGGTTTTGTTGCTTTTATATGAGTAGCATTGGCTTATGGTTTAATGTTATTTTTGTCTTGCATGGAGTGACTACATCAGTGGACAAAGGAATTCCTACAAATTGCATTTATCTGGATTCCTGTAAAGTCTTTGATACCACCCACAACATTGTTCTGTCTAAAGTGAAGAGAGATGGATTTGATGGGTGGACTATTAGGTAAGAAATCTGTTGGATGGTCACATCCAGGTGGTAGTGGTTAACAGCTCAGAATCCTGATCAGTGGTAAGGGGTGTCCCTCAGGATTCCATACTGGGACCAGTCCTATTTAACATCTTTATTAATGACATTGACCAAGGGATTGAGTGCACTCTGATCAAATTTGCAAATGACACCAAGATGAGGGATGCACTTGACACTCCTGAAAGCGGAGATGCCATCCAGAGGGACCTGAACAAGCTTGAGTAGCGGCTCATGAGAATATAGTGAAGATTATATAATAAGACCACGTGCAAGGTGCTCCACTTGAGTTGGGGCAACTCTGGTATCAACACAGGCTGGGGAATGAAGAGACAGAGAATAGTCCTGCCCAGAGGACGTGGGAATTCTGGTGGGTATAGGCTGGACATCAGCTGGCCATATGCCTTTGCAGCCCAGAAAGCCAAATGCATCCTGGGCGGAATCTAGAGTAGTGTGTCCTGCAGGTTAAGGGAGGGGACTCTAACACATTAATTCACTCTCATGAGACCTCACCTGGAGCACTGTACCCAGGTCTGGCATTCCCATCATAGGAGGGACATCAACAACTCTCCAATAGGGAGTGAGTCCAGAGCAGGCCAACAAGGTGATTAGAGGGACGGAGCATTTCTCCTAAGTGAGAAGTCTAAGAGAATAAAGCTTGTTCGCCCTGGAAACAAGGCTTCAGGGTAACCTATTGCAGCCTTCCAGTACCTAAAGGAAGTCTATAAAACAGAGGGAGAGAGACTATTTACAAGGATATTGTAGTGACAGGACAAGGGGTAATGGTTTCAAGATGAAAAAGATTAGGTTTAGATTAAATATTAGGACAATTTTTTTACAAGGAGAATGGTGAGGCACCGGAACAGTTTGCCCAGAGGAGTGGCAGCTGCCCCAGCCCTGGAAGTGTTCAGGTCAGGTTAAATGGGACTCTGAGCAGCCTGATCAAGTAAACATGACAGAGAGGGTGGGATTAGATGATCTTTAAGAACCCTTGTCAAAAGTCCCTCTCCAGCTCTCTCACAGCCCTTTTTAAATACTGAAAGCTGCTTTAAGGGTCCTCCAGAGCCCCAGGTATCTCAGTCTGTCTTCAGGCCAAAAATGGTCCAGCCCCCTGATCATCTTCATGGCTTCCTCTGGACTCCAATGATTCCATTTTCTTCCTATGTTGGCCTTCCCAGAGCCACACACAGTACTCCAGGTGGGGATTTACAGAAGCAGATTAGAGGGAGAATTGCCTTTCTCACCCTTCTGGCCATGTTGATTTTGATACAAACTGGGACATACTTTGTTCTGGATTGCAGCATCACATTGCTGGGTCATGTTAATGTTTTCATCCAGCAACACTGCCAAGAGGTTCTCCTCACAATAGCTCTTAATCCATTCTACATCCAATTTGTATTGTGCTTGGGATTTCCATGACCCATAGGTAGGGCCTTGGGATTGGTCTTGTTGAACTTCATAAGGTTCACTCGGGCATATGTCTCAAGACTGTCAAGTTTTCTTTGTAGCGAGACTATACAGCTATTCCTTATACTTTGAATGATCTGTCCATCTTTATTGGGTCCAACCAATGTAAAAATCACAGCCCTCACAGTGCTGTTGTTTGCATTGGTATCTGGAAGGGTGCTGGTAACAGACCAATGTTCTGGCTACTGCTGAGCAGTGCTGTCCCTCAAAACTCCTTCCCACATCAAAGGGGATGGGAGTGGGCAAGATGTTGGGAGGGAACCCAACCAGGCCAGCTGACCCAAATTAGCCAAAGGGTTATTCCATACTATATGACATCGTCTCAGATACATAAGCTAAAGGAGAGGAGTGGTGGGGAGACATTCATGACTTTTCAATGTTTGCCTTCTGGAGATACCATTTTGTGTACTGAAGCCTGGCTTCTCAGGAAGGGTCTGAGCATTGCTGCTGATGGGAAGTAGAGACTGACATTTTTTCTCTTTAGCCCATGTGCACTGAGATCTCTGTTTATTTCTTTTTTTTACTGTAAAAAAACTGCCTTATCTCACCCTACTTGTTGTTCTCCATCTTATTGTCTCCCCTATCACAATGGGAAAGGGCGACTTAGTGGGCAGCTGGCACCCAGTCAGGGTCAACCCACTACATCAAATCTATTCCTCACCATTTTAGAGACAAAGATGTAATGCAGCATAGTGTCAAATACTTTGCACAAGCCCAGGCAGAAGATATCAGTTGCTCTTCCCTCATCCACCAATGTTGACTCCCTGTTGTAGAATGTATTATGCTTGTTACATAAGCATACACACATGTAGCAATAGAAATTCAAAACTCTCTAATTTTGACAGTGGCCAAAATACTCAAATACTTATTGGGACAGTCTCTGATGAGGATTTTATTTTAACACTTATCACAATACTTTAGGACCAGTTAATGGCTTATTGAAATGAAAGCCACAAAAATACTTGCAAATGGACATTTAAGACCTTAAAACTGGCAATGAATACATTGAGAAAAAGATATGAGTTGAAAACTAGGAAAAGGGTAAAGGTAAGAATAGGCAGGTCGCACAAATCAAGATCCTGCATATTCAAGAGAGCTAGTGGAAGACAGATAGTGACCATCTCCCGAGAACATGAACTGTGGTGTTCATAGAACTAGGAAGGTACCAGTTTGCATCTGACTGAGCTCAGTAGGTGAAGACAGGTCAAGATCCTAACGACAGTGTGACGCTTTTTCTGAGACAGGAGTGTGAATGTAACTGTGCTACTTTTCAACATCATTAAATTTGCAATGACTGGTTTAGCCTGGTTATCTGTTTTCAGTAATGCTATACTAGTTAACAGTTTCCCAGACAGGTTTCCATGGTTTCCCACCCTGTTCCGCTCCACTACTGAGTACATTCACATTTATTGGAAAGGAAGTGTGAGCTGGAATACGTGCTGCTTCCAGCCCTGGGACTGCTATTTTGTGTACATAAGTCTCTCCAGTCCAGCACACTAACACAGGAAACTTAAGAGAGTCTTTCCTTTCTCATGTCAAATCAATGGAATTTTTTTACTTAATAGTAGGGTTGTTTCCAAACTAATTGCATTATGAGTTTCTTTACATGATGCACAATGGAAGTGAGAAGGGAGACTTCAGTCCCTTGAAAGCCAACATTTCTAGGTGCCCATATTGTTCCTACTTAAGAGAAAATACACTGCAAACGCAAAATACACACTCTGTTATCGGAACTGCAGATGTATCTGGACAATGTTCTCAGGCACATGGCGTGATTCTTGGGGTGTCCTACATGTCCTGCAGTCAGCTGTTGGACTTGATGATCCCTTTCAACTCATATATTCTATGATTATAAGTAATGCACTCTAGCTCTCTCCTTTCTTGACAAACAGTAGTGTCCTGAGATAGCACACTAAATTAAATATTCAGAAGATACTTGTGTTGTGCTCTTAATTACAAGCCTTGGAGAGAAGCGGTATATATCATCCACAGAACTTTAAGGGTGGTCTTGATTTAATATTTGGTTTAATAATCCTATTATAGTACCAGAACATAAAAATAATTTGAACGATTTGGTAATGTTGTGATTAATGCTTTACTGTGAACAGAAGAGATAGATTAACTGTGCAATAAAGTGTAATAAACTAATTCCTCACTGCAGCTTTAGAAACTAAATCATATGTAGTTTCAGTAATTTCATATGTTTGGCAGTCATTCTTTCTAATGGAACAACGATTATTAACACAATAATCTGAAAGAAAACATGGTTGACAGAAGTTCTTTCTATTAAGAAATATTTGACATTACAATGACATTTTTGTTTTAATCATAGTAACTTTTGCAACTATAAGACCTTGATCTGAATGCCTTAAAAATACTTTCAAAGTTTTCATGCTCTACTAATATATTACATCATTGTTAGTCCAATAAAGCAGTGTTACATGAAATAAGTACATGAAAAATAATGGGCAGAAGGGATGAGCACCGATAAGAACGAGTTCTTCTGAATTAAGCACTGTTTTAAATTGGAGACACCTAGTAGAAGAATGATGCTGTAATTGATGTTGCTTCCAATAATGTCTTGGCTTCATGCAGAGCTCTTGGAGATTCCCAAAAGCATTAAAGAATCTGTAAATATTATGCTTACATTTTGCAGATCACAAATGGTGAGACTAAAGCTGAGAGACAAATAGATCTAAGAAAAAAAAGAGTCTTTGTAACAGTTGGGATTGAAAATTCCTGTCTTTTCTCTTCATCCTACAAACCCCAGAATCCTTAAATAAATGGAAGTAGTGTGCTTTTTTCTTTATTTCTACCATGTATATTTTTCATGTATATAATTCAGCATGGTCTGCTCTTCTAGCCATCATACAAAACATATTAAAAATGCAGCATTGTCCTGTGCATGTGAATTTATGAATGGAGTGTCTGGATAACTTGCTCAACTATTTACATTGCTTGGATGAAAAGCTATATGAGATCATATAGCAGCACTGTGTAGGTTTTACAGTGGAAGATGTCTCACACACCCTCTTGCCCATGAAAGCTGAAAGTGGGTAGTTGTCCTTGTAAAAAAACTTCCTCCTACAGTGGGACCATAGCTTGTTGGAAATCGTAGCCATTTATCACAGCCCTAAATGAAAGCATTCCTTGGACACAAATGTCTTTTTCTTCCTTTGTCTGCTTACTGAGGGGAAAAGTGAGAAGGAAATGTCAAAACAGTGAAACAGTGGTGTCTAGAGAGCAGTCACTTTGGAGCTCAACCAGCTTTTGTGAAGGCCTAGATGATTTGTCAAATGGTTGTGGCATAAGTCAAGCCTTGAGGTTGAAAGGTCTTGACCTAAGGAGTGTTGAAATCAGGCAGTATAAGCAAGAGGGCTGCTAGAAGTTTCAGCTGTAGTGGAGATGAACAATGATGGGTGCTGGACACAACAAAACCTAATCTGCATAATTCAGGTAAGGAATTTTATTGAATCTGACAAGTATGTGACAGGCTGAGAAAGAGAAAAGAACATGCTCTTGCTGGGAACCTTCAAAGCTCTTCTTAAGGTATGTGGAAATAAATGACAGCTAATCTCTTCACTAAAAAAACCTGTAAACAATACCATTTTACACAGGGCTCACCCATGACCTTTTCATAGATCAGGCTATCCACTTTCAGGCCAGGCCACAGAACTTATCACAAACAATGCAGTGAATTCATATTGTGCAAGAAGAGCTTTACTTCTCCCAGCTGCTTCACATAGAGTTGCTACTTGCTTTGGCAGGTATGGTTCAGCAGAAAGACTGTAATTTAAATCTGGTGCATAACCCCTCCTGGCAAATGGAAAAATGACATGGAGATTTTTCAATGGAAGTTACTTGTTTCATTTTGTTTTTGTTTGATTGTTTTGCTTTAGATTTTTTTACAGTTTTGGCTTGTATAGGTCATACTGAAACTACAAATCTCAAGATAAAATGCCATAAGATGACAAGATAACTTTTCTGTACTGAGACCTGCTAATGTTATTAAAGTGACCAAGACCAATCCTTCTTTAATCTTGTCAAATTTCCCAGATTTTTTAAAAACTTATTTTAACCATTTGCCTCTCTTTTAAGTCTTCTCTAGGTAAATAGTAGTGTTTAAGGAAAATACATAATTTGTGCTTTTGAAATACATATAAAATCCTGACCACTAGCTTTAGAGAATAAAACCTTTGTATTCAACTTTATTTCAAAAGCACTAAGACAAATATAACCTTAATCCACATACAACCTGGAAGCAATGGTTGAAAATTAATCTAGCCTTTGTATAATGTTTAACTTCCTCCAAGAGAATAAAAAATGACTTGCACACAAGTGTGAGCTTTCTTTTTGTGAATATCTGTATTCTTGAGGGATCTTAATTCTGAACTCCCTATAAAAGGTAGAGCTTGATATCTATATAAAGAGGTTTCTTGAAAGATAAAGACCTCTAAGCCTGACAAAAAACCAATTTGTTGTACAGGCTGCTGAATGATTGGAAGGAAAGCTCAAAATATAGACAAATACAGTGGAAATGTGACTTCCGAGAGCAGAAATTAAACTCTAAAACTCTTCAAATAAATACAAAAACAAAGATTAGACTGACTTTGTTCAGTATGAGGCACAAAATCCCCAAGCACTTCCCTGGATTACTGGCACAGTGATTTCTTCAGCGTATAGCACACATTTATGTTTTTTACAAATGTATGGATCTTTCAATCTAATGGAAGAAGTTAAGAGTCCTTGCTGGATCAGCCATGGATCTTGGTTTATAAGCAGTCAATGCATAATTCACAAGGCTTAATGAAGATTCCAATTTATGGTAGCCAACTGGCTCCATAGGTCACACCTCCCAGTCTCATATAAATAAAGAATGAGATACTGGAAAGTGTACCAGCTGAACCTTACTGAGTGCCAAAACTATGCATATTAATGAAGAACAATAAAAGATCTACTTGACTCTCAGGAAGTGTTTCTACTCTTTTCCAGCTTTAGAGACAGAAAGGAAATGTTTTGTGGTGCACCTTTCCATATACCACACCAAACACCATGTGACGCTTCCCCTCAAAGCAAACGGGCAATCAGACTATGGCAATGGCATCTCATATCCAGCCTCATCAGGTCAATGAAATCCTTTGTCATTCCCACCCCAACAGTGAAATCCATGCTGGAAATATCCCCACCTACCTCTCCCATGTTCCTCCGTAAGTCTCCATTTGGTAACTAGGAAGTGTTTCAGCAGTGCTATTCTTTTATGTACTCTGTTTAGTCCTTGAAACAGGATGAATGGTAGCTTAGTAGAATGCATTTGTGCCATTTTACTTGGCCCCAGACAATGTTTCCCCACTACCATGACATCTGAACAGAAGGAGAAAACATCTCCCTTTTGTGGCAAGCTAATTTAATTTGTACCTTCCACATAGAGGTAAATATGTTTGTCTGTCTTTTTAAGCTGTCTTTGCCCAATTTCTTTTCTCACGGGAAACCCTGCTGAGTCAAAAGCAGGATATTGCTTAGTGCTCTAACTTTATTTCAAAGTAATTTAATTTTAAGCATGCTTACACTCACCCTAAAGTAGAGTAATGGTAGAAGCTTCACTGGGACAGCCTTAATGACTTTTGCAGGTTTCTTGTGTCAGAGACATCAAGGGCTGGTTGTTATGGAGGTATTTGTCATTTAAAATAAATGCTTTAAAAGAAGATGTCTCTTTTCCAGTTCCCTCAAAGATGTGTTTCTTTATTTTCAGAAATCCCACAGTTTTGCACATTGACCTACCACCTTTAAAAACAAGCAAGATGAACATTGACCTTTGCTTTTTGTTGATCTAGTGTTATATGTGGTTTGACTTCTTTCTGTCTGAAAACATTGTAAAAAGGATTTAAAACAAACAATGGGTGCATTTCTTTATGACAAATGGCAGTGAAATATGACTCAGATGACTCAGAATTTGCATCTTTACCACTTATTCATGACTTCTTTAAACTGTCAAACACTACGTTATGGGCACTAACCCAGTACTGAAAATTTTCTATAGTTGCAAAAGCAATGTTAGGTAGACAGTGTGAAAAGAAAACAGAAATCATAAAGCATCATTTAAACCCCATTTTGCTTATAGTGACATCACAACATCTTTTATTTAAACTTTGTTATTTCATACTGATTTGGCAAGAACTTAGGAATTAAGCACATTATTGAAATTTCTTTCTTTAAGAAAATATCTGCTTCTGTTATTACCAGGTAAATATTACTTATATTGTTAGATAAGAAGGAGAAAATATATAACACTTAAACTAAAAAAGTATATTTTTAATATATGCAGTGAAGATATCACAATACCGACTTTATCTGCAGTTGCTATTTGCAAATATATAATCTTGTATCAATGTTTTTTCCCAATAATTTGGCACTCTGTGTTCTGATCAAAAACGCGCGTTTCTGTCACATTCAAAACCCAAAGTGCTAAACACTTAAACCTATAAAGTACGTTTCCACAATCTGCAGTAGTATTACAGAAAATGTGACTTTGTCTGCAGTTACCAGTTACCTGTCCTTTGCATAATATTTTGTCAGTGCATTTCTGCAATGATTTGTACTCTGTATTCTGGTCAGAATTATACATTTTTCATCAGCAAATTACTGGGAAACAAGTTTGGAATCAGTCACAACATTCAGAAATATCATCATGATAGTATTGCAGTTTTGCTAATAAAACTTTCCTCTGTTCTGTTTATACTGCCTTGATTTTTTTTTTTTTTTAACAACCTGTATTTTTTAGGAAAAGGAAGTAACTCTCTTTTTCAAACTTATGGTTTGGAGTCTAAGTATTCAATGTCATGACAAACAAATAGCAACCGGTGTATGCTCCAGAGAAAAAGAGAAAGTGCAACTGTGTTGCCTGCCCTCGTCTACTCAGTATATAAAACACCCAAGATATAAAATGGACAAAATGGCTTCTTCTGCCTGTGTAGAGGATTGTTCAGCCAGAATACAGCACTCCCATTTGCATTTTAAGACTTTCATCAGCTTTGAGGATAAAGTGAGCAATTCCTGGTGTGGGATTTTAGAATTGATTGGTATGGAACTTAAAGATCAGCTGCTTCCATCCCCTCTGCTACAGGCAGCAACATCCCTGGGCTGATGTGGATCAGGATGCAAAGCTGAAGGGCAGTTGGTGAACAGGTGCCTGTGACAGTTCACCCCAGGGTGAATCCTACCTGCACGCTTTACTTTGCTCTTCTTCTCAGCCAGGATTCGGACCTCAAAAACTTTGCCTGGAAGTGTGTGTACCTCAGATGTTAACAAATACATGGAAGCTGTGATGGCGCATGGTAGGGCCATCTGGCCTTTGTATCATGCCAGAAAAACCAGATCCAAGGTGCAAAGAGAGAGAAAATGTTAAGAAAAAAAGGAATTCCATAGTACTTAGAATTTCACCTGCTGACCTCTGCAGTTCACAATGCTTCAAACAAGTTGCTTTGAGATCTGGAACTTTCACTTTAAACTCAAAAGTTGGCTCTCAAGGCCTTACCTCTGATAAGGGTGGAAAACTTTGCTGGCAAAATCCCTTAAACTTTTGCTTTGTTTTCTTTTTTGAGCAGTAAATCTGCCTCTTTGAACGTCATGAACTGCTTGCAAACTGCCTGGTGTTAAGAAGATAATTATCTTCAGGACTATAAAAAGGTATTTCCAGCCTTATTGCCGAACTGTCTAAATCAGGGCCATCCACCTCTCCATTAGCAGCTAAGCTCTTAAGGCCTATATGGACAAAAGGGCTTGGTTATGTAGCAACATCTGCTTACACTCAGCCTTGTTGTCAAGGAGCTGTTGGTTAAAAGTGTAGGATCTCCTTTCTCTCCATTTCATGCTGTATTATGTTTCATGTGAGAATATCTACTCCCTGAGACTTGAGCACTGCTTTTATCTGCTGGAGTTTAAAGATTTAGCTGCTCATAGTAAGAGTCCAGTCATCAACTCCCTAGCAGTTCTGGAGGGCATTTTGATGGACACTTGAAAAATTTCTTCTTGTTTCCAGACACTTTTCTGCAAAGAGTTAGCATTTCTGAGCTGCTCTGGAGATAAAACTCTTACGTGAATACCTCTCTGGTTCACTTTAAGGTGAAATGGTGTTTGGGTCTGAATTACTTAAATACTAGAAGCTCACAAGGAAAGACAATTAGTTACTTTTAAGCCACAAAATACCAATACATTCTCCAGACTCTATGATTAGTATTACTAACTGAAAAAAATGTTTCTGAGCTTTGCTTGTGGACATGAGGTTTTTTCCATCTGCAACACTAATGCAGCCAAAAAAGAGAGCATCGTGTTGTAACTGATCAGTTTTTGTGACGAGGATACACCTGAAGAATAGAAACTGCCCTATAAATTAGTAAGTTTTCATTTTGCTGCCGCTTATCTGCCCATCAGCAGGCACTCATAGATAGAAAAAACTTGATGTATGAATTTGAATAGTCAACATTTGTAAGTGTTCCTGAACAATGGTGAATTGTTGTTGTCCATAAACTACAGGGTATTGTGGATTCAGACATTGTTCTGTACAGCCACAAGATAAGCCCAATACATATTTGCAACTTACATAAGAAAGCCGTGGTACAGTCTACAGATGTGACTGATTTTCCTGGAAATGGTATCTTCATGGTATTATAGCAGTTGATTTTACTGCAGCACCACGATGCATATTTTAATATTATTATTGAAACCACAATGTAACGCATGAAAATATATTAGATTTGGCACAGGAAAATGGCACAAAAGGTGGCACAAAAGGTGGCATTTATTTGGGTATACATATATAAACATATATATGACATGAATGTGTCCTCTCATGGCCTAAAACTTTAAGTAAAAAAGAGAATACAGGTGCAAAGGAATCTCACGCAGGGAGGTGTGTGCAAAATAAAATAACAGCTAAATGGGCAAAAATCTGGAAAGCATCTTGGGGAAAAAGTGCCCCAATCCAACAACATTTTAAATGGGAGCAATGGGTGACATAATGACTTTTGACTCAAAGGCTGGTCAGTCCAGCCTTCAGATATTGCCATTCCTTATATTGTGCAATGCCATTGTGAAAATAAACAAGTCATGCCTAAAATTTCTTCTGACTTGAAAACTTGTGACTTTGATAATTAGAAACTTTCAATTTTTGCTGTAAAAATGCTCATGCACGGGGGAAATAAATGTGCTTCTCTTCTGGTTTTTTAACTTAGGCAGCTTTTCTGCCCCCTGGTATTGACATATGCAGGTATTTTCAAGGGACAGTTCTAGCCCTGCTGGGTCCCTTTTTATAGGTGAATGCATCACTAAACTGTCCAGCTTCCTCAGTCCCCCTTTCTGTCCCATCAAGTTCCCTGACTAGATATGGGTTTATTCCCTGAACAATTAATACCCATTTCCTGCAGTTTGGTTTACTCCTTCTCAGAGATACACTGCCAGAATATCACAGAGTGCTCTGTACTTTCACCAATTCCCTGGATGGATTTATCTATACACCTTTCTTAGCGCATCTGATGCTACACTCGTATTTTCATAGCTAAATCAGTGAGGTCCTCTTCCTTGGCTGCTTCCTACTCTGTCTCCTCTGTATACCCACAAATTCCTGCAATTTATATGCCTAGACTTGCATTATGTGTTACTAAATTTCAACCCATTTCTACTAATTTCGTTCAGAAACACACAAATATCTTGCCACTAAAAAAAGAGGAAACACCTGTCTCTAAGATCATATGCCATTTCCAAGTGATTTGCATCCATGCTTTATGTTGAGAATCTGGTGCAGGGATTTTTCCTTGCTGGTTACGCATGTAATTTCTTTCTCCTTTTCCCTTATTGTGTATCTTTTATAACTTAATTTTCATCTCCCTTAGAATCAAACTAAAAGGATAGACAACATACCACTTATTCAGTATTTTTTACCTACAGTAGTAGCTTTCATAAATCTCATTTGCAGAATGGCTGGTACGTGTTTTATCAGCTCTACAAGCAGAATGTATTTTGAAGCTTTAAGAATTTTAAGTGTTTGAAAACTTAGTAGTGATTAAGTTTTGAATCCAGTTAAGTGATTTAGCTTTTTTCCTTTACATGAGGGCGTGTGTTGCTGATACAAGATCTTGAAAAAATACTCCCTAATATTTTCTTTCTCTTTCTGGCTACATCAGGAATAACTTCTAGATAAATGAACAAACCTAAGCCGATGCAATACCAAGATATTAAAGAGGGGTTTTTTTAAACTTCTGCTTTACTTTGCATACAAAGAATTTGTATGTGTTTGACAGAAAGAGCAGACTTAAGCATTTCAGCCAGTAAAACAGAGTCAGCAAAGGGAGTCCTCTGCCTCCACATTGGACATGTGTAGTGGAGTCCTTGCACTCCTGAACAGAAGTTTTACGTCATTAATCTACTTGTGTACATATGGATAAACACATAGTACTGTGCCATCTGTGGCTAGAAATAGAGTGGCTAGGGACTCAAGATGAAAGAAAGTAGCAAAGAATCAGATTCAGAGCAGGGATAAATTAAAGCAGTACTTCAGCGGGATGTAGAAAATTATTTGCATGTGTTAATTCCTTTACTTGGACAGACAGCAGATCTGTCTTTATCAGAAATTTCCTCCAAAATAAGGTCTCTGTCCTGAGTGAGATATGATGTTTTCTTTTCTTGAATTCAAATCCAGTGCATTATCACCCAGTAGTTTATTGGTCCTGAGGATATTTTCATAGTCAGCGTTCATTTATGGCTTCCATGGGTAGGAGCTGTTCTTCCCTATTCTTTCTTTTCTTTCTTTTTTATTTTCCTCTCCTTGATCACTTCTCCAACATATTTTAATTAAGTGGAAGTGAAAAATAATAAAGATGGATCAGATAGTATGTTGAAATTGTTCTTCACAAACAGCCAAATATACGTCCCATTTTCCCACTGTGACCTTGGTGTTGGGCAGGTGATAAGGAAAAGCTATCTCCTCCTACAAGAAGAAGACACAGTTTTTCAGATATTTTGGTTTAGCTCATAAAGTAGTACAGATGACATTCTCATCCTTATCAGAACCCTCCTGATACCATACTTTGTATGGTATTAATGTAATTCCTGTCCAGTCAGGGCTGCCAGTTCCAAGTAATTCTGCTTTCCTTTTGTGTGAGAAATCTCTGAAAAACTTTCTTGAAAATGAAGAGTAGGAACTGTGTAGTAGAGTAGTGGTCTTTCCCCCAGTTTAAAAGTTGCACTCCCAAATTAGAAGCCTCTAGGAATCAATTGCATGCTAGGACCTCACTGAGGTCAGCAGAGAACATACCCTTGCGACCCTTGGAACATACCAGGCTTAGGTATGTGGTGCAGTTTCACTGTGATGCAAAGATTAATACTATATGTAGGCAATATATAAACATAGTTTAGTCCAAGTGGTTTGGTCTCTCTAGATACACATTACTCTATCCTCTTGTTAATGGCAGTGTGTATATACCTTAATTAACCTTGCTTGCCCAGAGGGAGTAGGAGTTACAGCTTATTCAGGAATTCAGGCCTGAGAACTCCACGAGAGATACCAGCAGAAGGCTGAAGTTATTGGGAGATTTACAGTGTGTATTACTATGGGGGAGCTTTCACCAACATCTTTAGACCTAGAAAGATTTTTCATCTGTGTCACGACTTGGAGCAAAAGTTGGATGCTCGCAAGCTGGGGACATGAAGTGTGAGGATAACATAGGAACAGGATTAGGACATTTAGGAAAATAAAAATGTCTCTTTGAAATAGCACTATGTAGTTTATGTTGAAGAAGTTACAGAAGAAAATGCATTCCATTAATCTTTCCAATGACAGATAAAAATCTGGTAACTGTCACTGTCACATCATTAGCTATACTCAAGTCCACTGATTCATGGAGGGAGGAAGGTATCTCCAAAGCATTACGATTTATTACACTGGAATAAGTATAATTCACCAATAGCCCCCAAAATATTCTAGCTATGGTTTTATTCGCTGAACAATAACTAAAGTGGCGCTTTTTGGGGGGTTTGTTTTAAGAATTTTTTTTCACATATTGTGTAAATAAAAGAATTTGTGAAATATATTTAAGAATATAATATATAAATTCTCATAATAATATATATAAATCCTTACTAGAATACAAAAAAAGAACACCTAAATAAGAGATATTGGCCTTTGTCCCTATATGGAATGAAAAAATAGATACTATGAATACTGCCTTAATTTAGAAAAGGTAAGTAATCAATATGGGTAAAGATTAAGGATATATTAATTTGGTGCAATTTTCACAGCACAGTATATTTTCTTTTCTCCCTTCCAATGTTCCTGTTTCTTTTGTACATTGCTTTTTACCTTCTTTTCTTCATCATAACTTCCTTCAGAGATGTTTTATAAAGAAGTAGTTGGTGTGCTTTTGGGATTTTAGCTTGTTTAGGACCAGAATATTTATCCTGTGATCTGTCTTTTCCCCTTCCCCTTTTCCTCTTCCCCTTTCCCCTTCCTTTTTCCTTCTTTCCCTTTCCTCTTTCTCTGTGACCTTGCCTTTTCCTCATTGCCCTTTCCTCTTTCATTCTGCCCTTTCATTTCAACAGCTAATGGCATGAAACCTAAGAACAATGTTTGGTATTAGTTTCAGATCAGTAAGCTGTGTGCTGATGCCTGCACCCAAGTGGAACTAAGTTCAGCCTTATAAAAAATTCTTGCAAAACTTAGAGTGGAGATGACGTGAAGCATTGCCAGATTACACGCCAAAAATATTTCCTATTTACACGCTACTTTAATGAACAGAGCTTCCTTTCTCTGATACCTTTCACACATTTTTGTGTAGCTTATGTGGTATGTGAATTACTCATGGTCTATTGGACATAACTTTTGTGGTTATTACAGTTTTGGGCAAGATGTGCTTCTTATCACCTGATCCACTAGCAAACATGCCATCCCTGTCCCCATGCTCTGTCCATGTCTGGTACTTCTCTGGCAGGGAGTTGCGAATAAAAACATTGTGAACAGCAAATGATCTGTCAGGATCCTGGAAACAATGGAAACATTTGGTTCGGCTCATCTCTGGAGCCCTTGGACAAAGCAACACTGAAGCCAGAAAAGTTAAAGCCTCTGGCTGATGTATGATCGCTTGCACCATTTTTTGCAACAGATTCAAAGGAAATCAGGCTTCTCACAGGTATTATTCTACACAGGTGTAAATAAATATTAAATATGCATGTAATTATTCAACTAGAATCAAAACATTTGGCTTTGTATAGACCTTTTAAGTGTTATCTGGGACTCTTTCTGTTTCTAATATGTGTGAAAAGGAAGAAACCAGTATCAAACTCTGCCATACACCAAAACAGGTACCACACTACAACTAAGAATTAATAATAAAGTGCCCCAATCTGGTCTACCAAAGATGAAATTCAGGCATGATCGATTTAACCCCCTCATCTTTCAAAACTGTTAAGATTTTAGTAGTACTGATTTTCCACAGTGTATACCACTGAATTTCCAAGATTTTCTCCCAGGTATTCATAGCTTTTGTGGCTCCAAATGAGCTTGCAGCATGGGATTTGCAGTCATGAACTGTTAAACACAAGTTGGCCCATGTATTCTACCCAATCTACAGATCAGGTTTGAGAATAAACTTCTCCACAGCGGGGGCTCTGCATATAGGGCCCAGATATTCATCATTATGTGTCATATGTCTTAAATATTTTCAAGCCTTAATATGAAATAGTTCCATTTTTGCTCATGAAAGGGTTTATGTGTAAGTCCATGTACACTTTCATTAAGAATAGATGTGCCCCCTAATCTTCCTGCTTACAGGAATTATGCTCAGAGACAGTCACTATTTTGGGAGTACGCCACCATAAAAATCTGGCATATATTTCAGTATCAACATGCAGATATTCGCATCCATTCTGAATTGTATGACAGCATTGTTTGTTTGTGCAAGGCAAATATCTTATATAGCACAAATCACCATGAAATTACTGAGTAGTTACTTGATCATTTAATTAATGTGCAGTTGCATAATAAGTCCATGACTATTGAAGCCCTTCAGATTGCATTAATTATACTCAGAGTAATTATTCCCATCTGCTGACATGAATCTATGTCATATAGTTTTCTAGAAAGATAAATTTTTCAGAAACTCATGACCGAAGGGAAGATTTTGAAATCGAACTGGTCAGCATAGTCTTAATTACAGCACTTGGCAGTGTGAATTTATTTAGTCTAACGTTTCATAATGTAATTATGATATCTCAGCAGAAGAGGATATGAATTATACTTTGTAACTGATGAATCTCTAAGGAAAAGATACAAATATATAAATAACGATTAAACTAAAACTTATGCTCCAAAATAAGTTGGTCATTTGGACTGCAGTGACATGAACCCAAGACCTGGGTTTAGACAGCAGTTTTGAGCATTTTTATTCTGCCTAGAAGTGTCTCTAGCTCATCTGAGAACCTCTGCTTCCTCTGCATGCTACCCTTGCTCTGTTTCTCAATGTCTACAAAGAGCAAGGAGTTGATGGGGAAGAGCCACCATGCCTTTCACATCCATAGACAAGAATGGAGGGTAACTCTGAACTTAATTAATGGGAGAGGAGCTGAATGCCTCTGCTTCAGCAAACGGAGGAGCAGCTAGTTCCCAATTTAATAACCTGAATTTCTCCTGAAATTATTCCAGTGAAACAGGTAATGTTGCTTTCACTCAAGTTTCTTTCATTAGGATTTGGAGTCCACATTAGCTCTTGCTAAACAGAGCAATTTCCACAAGAAAAAAGGGGGCCAATCTCGGATCCCTTTTTGGCCCTGGATGTCTCTGCTGGTGCCCAACTCGCTGTAGCTCATGCCTAGACCCACTCTGTGCTATCACCTCACAATGGAGATGGGCTCTCTGAAACACCTTCCCAGCAGCTGCTTTCTCTTCTGCATAGGTTGTTTGCAGCCATACCTGTAGGGTTGTGGACAGGGTTGCTTTTTAATGAAAATTAGCAATTTAAAAAGTTTTATTAATTTTTTTCTTTCTTTTTTTTTTTTTTCCTTTCCCAAAGCTTAAAAATCTAAATAGCTTCTACCTGAAGTGAGACTTAAGAATGTCTAAAACCAGTGGTATTTCAATGTTAATATGATGAAAAATTAGGTGTCTTGAGAAATTGTACCGTGATCCATTAGTGAAATTTTGAGGAAAGGGATCAGTATAACTATCTGAATTTAAATCAGCCCATTCTCTGAAGGGGCTGTATCAAACATTTTATTTCCCAGAGTTTCAGCTTTTAAGTATAGTGTTAAAATGTCAAGATCTGACCGCGTGAAAGGAAACAATTTTAGGGGCATTCTAGAAGCTACATGAAAAACTAAAGGTCAATATCTGTAAGAATGAGGCTAAGGCATTTGTATTGGGGTGGTTAGTGCATTACTTCAATACATTTTGCCTATGAATTGTCTTCGTGATTATGCCTGTCACTATCATTTAGAATGTTTATTGATGTTTTTCCATTACCTTTGTCAAGAAACAGTGTCCTGGAACAGAAAACTCAATAGATCTTTCTAATAAAGTCAAAGAAACCAAACTAATCAACTTGAAAAGTTGTTCTCTGTCTCCCATTGCCAATTTCTCTTTGAATAAAAGTGCTCAGGATGAAAGGTGTTGAGAGTTTATATCAAGGTACATAGATAAGAGTTTTATTGAATGTCTTCTCTGCACAGGTATCTATGTGGTCTTGAGTAAGCTTCCAAACTACTGTGCCAATATGCTTTGGGTGCATTTTTATAATGTACTTTTTTTTCCCCTCAAGGGCAATTTTCTCTGCTGCTCCAGAGCCTACAATCATGTATCTGGACTATAACTTTTAAGGCTCTCAACTAGAGTGTTTCGGTCTAGTTTGCTAAGAGGTTTTCATGACTTTCCCCCCTGCCCTCATCACTGATAAATATCATTAACAGAAAGCTTCAAATTGTCATGAGACTCTGCTCTTTCAATTGGCATTAAGATAGCAGTGTGTGTTGTCTATACTTATAAAACATTCTCTCAGGATATAGGTGACTTGAAATACACCTTGTCCTTAAAACAAGGGAAAACTCATACATCTGTATTTTCTAATATATGTTCCTTTGATTTGCTTTTGCGATAAAATAAACATGCTGTACTGGTATAAAAGTCAGTTCATTTGCATATATTATGATTTGGAAAAAAACTTGACGCTGCTTAATGTAACAATAATAAAAGACAAAAAAATTACAATTAATGACAGACAATTTAAAATAGTAGTTAAATAGAATATGTATTCTTTGTAAGTTGACTTTTAAAAGCAGGTTGCAAAAATACTAATATTGCATCTTATTTATTTGCATAGTGTTTCAATGTGAAACACAATATCAATTGTGAAAACAAGAAACCACTGCAATTTATTATACTTTAGCAAAAACTTTCACCTTTAGTTAAGATATTCAAAAATAAGTCACATTGAGGAATGTAAGATCCCATTCATTTTAGGAAGCAGAGTCCCCTCAAATGGTGAAATAATTGGTATGTTTTTATTTGGAAACTTAGATGGTGTCTTGATAACCCTATGATGGGGTTATCTCTGTTTTGCATCTACACGCAAGCCAAAAAAGCTCCCTTTTCTGTGGTGAATACATTACCTGAGGACTAAGGCTTGATATTAATATTGCAAATGTCTGTAAGCAAACATATAAAACCTGCTTTCTAACCATGTGCAAATGAGCCCTCCTCTAATTTGAGAATTGCTGAGTTAAGTAGTGTTGTGTGTACAAAAATTTTCATAAAACCACTGTTGTTTTACTTTCAGGCATATGAAAAATAGTCAGGTTTCTTTCAGGAAGAATACAGATTCACTTCAGAAATCAAGAAGTAAATGTTGCTGATTTCTTGGCAGTGCTGTGGGTACAGTACTGCCAAATCACTTACTGTACAGTGTGAGGCTGAACCAAGCAGCATAAAGGAGAACTCACTGTGCTAGTCACATGCATCAATTAGCTATGGTAACAGAATTGTTTTTAAACCAGGATTTGGACTTCATTTAAATCAAACTTGCCTCAAATTTACATGTTACAAATTACTCTGCCTGGAAAGAAAGTGTGCTGAGACTCTGTAATTAGATTTTAATTTCAGGCAACCAGGCAGGGATAGATTTGGGGGTAAAATATATTCCTCGCTTGTATAAAACGTATTAATTTTTTAGATAAATAAAGATTCACCTTTCCCACCCCTGCCAGAGAATTACTCAACCATTTAAAAAAAACCCTATATTGTTAAATAGTTCTCTTCAGTCTTAAGCTGAAAACCAATATACCTTGATTAAGATGAGATTAATATTACTTGGTGAGAAGCTAAGCTGTCATATAATAGTCTGGAGGATCCTCAAAAAGTCGAAAAGATATTACAACACAGCATGAGCTACTCTCTGATCTTCTAAATATCTGGACTGTATTTGCTTCTACAATTTCTGTCTTATCTATCCTTCTTTATGTTCACCTGTAAGTTTCTATTAAAACCCCAATAAGTAGTATGGCTTCTAACACTGACGATTTAATACTGTACAGAAATTAACCACCTCAAGTACATGCACTTGCACTTTAAAATCCTTCCTGCCACTGCAGTGCATTTCCAAGACAGGAAAGTATGGATAGAATTATCAGTGCAAGCATGTAGATATTAGAGCATGGAGATATAGACATACACATGTGCATATCTGTTTTGGTTTCCTTTTAAAATCCAAATATTACAATGTACTAAAGGCTATTAATATGAGGAATAAAAACATCAGAAATTATAATAAGCAGCTATATTGGAGTAGTGTGATGACTGATGATTTTTCAGTCATATTTACAGTCATATTTCAGACATATTTATGAACAGGTGTGGTAGGAATATCTTTAGCATCCAGTATAGAATATCTCTAAAACCCAGATCTTTATGTAAGTACAAAGTTCCCTCTGAAGAAAAATGTAATAATTCCATTCAGATCCTAAAAACTGGCAAAACCAGTGCGAACACCCTGTGTCTGTAAGATAACAGACACATGTGTGGCTGTCAAAGATCCCTGTCTAAGGTGCCTGCCCGCTGCCCATGGGGCAGATCTGAAGTGGGAAGGGCAGAGGGAGAACCTTCCTTTGCTGTAGGGTATATGGAAAATCAGTGGCTGAATTAGGAGACCCACTCTCCCAGTTTCCCAAGTTTACCCATTTGGCCATGCTGCTCTTGATGGTAAAGAAATTAATTGTAAAATCCATTTGTTGCAGAAATCACCCTGATTTGCTGTGACTTCACCAGCAGCAGTGCTGGCTGAGCAATCTGAGACACATCATGCTCATTATCATATGCTCAGACTGTCATCAGCTCTTGTGCAAAAGCAGAGGAGCAGGGTGTAGTGTGTTGAGGTGGCCCAGGTGTGCGAGTCAAGAACAGATCTTGTTCCTAATTTGAGAAACCAGAGGGCAGGGTAAGGCCTGCATTCCGCAGCCCCTTGGCCTGCTTTTGATTCTGGGAGCAGGGAGCAAGATGTACATCCTGAGGACAGTGACTTGAAGGTCACACTGGCTACTTGCTACCCAGTGAGGTTTAAGCTGGTTTGTGTAAAACCAGGAATGAGCTCCTTGTATCTCCTTTGCTGAAATAAAGCATCCCTCCACTGAGCTGCTGCAGTCCTTTGGTGAGATACAAGCTCTGAGCTGGCCAAATGAAGTACAGGCTCTTCTGCTGAATCTGCCTGAAACATTTTTCTTATATCCCAGCTGTTACAGCACCCAGTCAACGGAGCTGTGAGATGAGGAACATATGCCTGTAACACTTCATTTCAACAGGCTCACTTAGTGTCTCTTACTTTGATCTTTCACTGTATACTTCCTGTAGCTGGAGTTAGTTGCAGGCTGAAACAAAGCCCAGAGCTACCAAAGAGGGTTTTTTCTCCCCCTATAAATATTCCTTTTGTACCAGATTCTGTTACCAAGTGTGTCAAATGAACCAGCTGGAAGACAGTGTCTCTGTGAAAATACTGCCAAGTTTTGAGCTCTTTATAGCTGTCTTTGTGGTCACTGGTATTGTACCATTATGGTTACTCTGAACCAGCTACAATTTTTCAGACCTGATAATGCCCTTTATGTTCCCATTTGGCTAGAAACAGCCCAAACTAAATGCAATAATAAGCTGCACAGAAGTTCTCTGGCTGACTCAAAGAGTTACTGCCTTGCCACTAGTTCGATATCTTTCCTTTTCCTTCATATAACCCAGTGAATTTTCAGTCCTAAGCTTAGGCTTTTATATTTACTATTAGCTATTCAGATGGGACTGAATGATTTCTTGAAACAGAAGCTACCATATGCAGCAGTAATGGGCTCTTTGTGCAGTGTATGAGAAGAGAATAAGTCTCATTAAATGTATTGAAATCTCCCAAAGAAATGGTTGAAATGTCATAAACAAGTTTTGGCTACAATGGAGACAAAATATTGATAAAAATATGTCAGGGAACACAGAGGGCTGCAGGAGAACACACTCTCTGGAAACATTTTGTTTTTTCACAATCATGTGTACATATCTTTTTTTCCCTGTTTTCATCCTTGTAGCATAACAATCAGATTAAAATAAACCACTGGCACCGACCTATAATAAGATTATTTTCTAACAGTACCACCTGGGTGTGGGTACACAGAATATCTTTCATTGTCAGGTCCAGTTCTGTGATTTCAATGATCCTTGTTAAAGGAGAAACAAGTTTTACATATAAAGAAAGCAACACAGAGGAATAAATCTTTGCTAGAATGTTGTGGGGTTTAAAAATTAAGTATGTAAATATTGTACTGCATAAGCATGAGGTACATTTCAGATATATGGGGAATAGAAATTTAACTGCAATTCAGTTATTCTGGATTTTCACTCCCATGCTCATTTCATTACAATATGGAATTGTAGAGGGAGTCTTGTCATCCTCAGATCTGAAAGCTTCTCAGACTTTCTAATATGCATATCAGGTTTGTTGCAACAATATGCAACATCAGGTTGCATGTTTTTTACTATTCTTATACATCAAGACGAGCGCTTCACACTTTACAACAGCATTAGAGATCATTTAGATAAAGTTCATGGGAAAAAGAAAGTCAGTTCCATTACATTTCCCCAAATTCTAAACTTATTTTTTTGTCGTAGAACTCATGAGTCTTAATTGAAGCCACTGAGTTTCCCAGCACATACTCTTAAGCAAAGAAAACTTGAAGAACTCCTTAGTGACTATTATTAAAAAAAACCAAAAACAACCAAACAAAAAACATTTGAGAATTAAAGAAGAGGTTTTTTTTCTGTGTCCTCTAGCCTACAAGGTCAATCAAAGCAGAGTTAATTTAAATTTCAAGTATTTTAGGTGTGTTTTTTCTGGTGCTTTTCTAAGATTGCATGCTCATCATTCTCCTTTATATTTAACAGTAAATGTTTGCAGAGATGGGACTGTGCCCAGATTTTTTAACTATGTTAGCTACCTAAAAATGTGAACAGTTGCAGGCCTGATTTTTTTTTGAAATAACCCATACAGAGGGTCTCTGTATTGCTAGGACCTTAAAAAAATCATATAAAGTCCTACCATATACATAAAATAGCATATACAGTCTTGAACACAACCAAAAGGCAGAAAGATATACATGACACAGAATCTGAATATGTTCAACAAGAAGTTACAGTTTGCTCTTCTGGGAGAAAAAAGCAAACCTGTAAAATCAAACGTGGGAGAATATCACCTCTAAATATTTTTTTAGGAAGTGATATTAAGGGAGCAATACATTGAGAAGAAGAAGAATCAATAACAGAGATCAAAAGAATTTTTAATAAGATTAATGAATAATAAAGCTTGTATATGTATATATATGTATCAAAATAACATTGTAATCCAGAAATGACCACCAGTTTGAATGATACGCCTCAAGCATCTGGGAAAGGAAGTCTGCCCAGAACTAATTTACCCTATGAAAAAGGGTTGTGGGGGTAAAATACTTGAAAAAGAAACAAACGAGAAATGTACAAATGTATTAGAAATATGGCTTGTTTACATATCTAGCTACTAATTAGATAGCTTTAGGAAAGTAATTTGTGAATTTTACGTCTAAAACACTGTTGACCCCCTAGTGTGTTACAAGTGTCCATCAGGTCAACCCTGAAGTCTGTGGCAGATAGTGTTGGTTTTAAGTATGCTTTGCTTGCTTCAGCTGAAATCTTATACAAGACATAAATAGAATATTGTCAGAATATTCTGATATAGCAGAATAGACACTCTTATTGACTTGCTGGTGACTAACATTAACCAGAGTCAGTTGTAGTGTAGTGATTGACTCAGTGATTCCTTAGGCTTCATCCAAGAGGAGCCAGCACCATCATCTGCTTGGCTGGAGGATGGGAGCCTCATCTCAGGCCGAGTCCAGGGGAGGCAGCTTATCAGAATTTCTGCTTCTGTTTGTAAACTGCCATTTCTACTCTCTGGTCTCTCCATAAAAGCTGGTGTTTTGCAGATGTATTTGGTGAAAAAACAAAAAAAAACATGTCCATCAAAGGCTGGAGACCTGCAAATGGAACCTAAAGGCTTAGTCAACATTGGAGTGACTGGGAAAAAATCATTCTCACCAAGAAGAAAGAAGATTTCTTTAAAAATATGCTGAAATATCTTCTGACTGTGTGTGGTCTCTCATGCTGATGGACCTGCTCTCCATGATAGCTTCAAAAGTGCTTGGAAACTGGTCAAAATGAGAAAAATCACAAAGTATAGAGACAACATGACCTGAGAAGAAAGGAGTAAAAGAGGCAGGGCAAACCATAGCATCTCACACAGGTATCATTAAGGCCTCTGTACTGACTGCTATTTGAAGACAAGACAATAGAACTCCTTTTTTCCTTCCACTTCTCCAGATTAGAAAAGAGGGATGACCTCAAGAAAGCTCAGGCTAATTCAGGAGTTATGTAGTTACAGAAAATTTGTGATTCTGAAAATAGTTTTCAAGTGTAATTTTGCTGAATTTATGTAAAACATAATTCTGTAAAATGTAAAACATCTTTTAAAAAGTGCTGCTCAACAATTAAATGTTTCTGTCCACTTCAGACTGCTGGGCCTGAAATCATACCAACATTATCCTTTTGCAACTGTTTTTATTGGTTAAACTTCCTTTCTCTTATCCATTTATTTGTTCTGTGCTTGTTAGCATTTTGTGCTAGTTCTTATTTCCTCTCCTGATCTAATCTATGTAGTTGACTCAGTTCAGCTGTCAGATTCCTCCGTTTTTTTTCATATCAAGGTTCACATATTGTTTTAACCCCTCTTATGAAGAGCCATATATCCTTGTGTTAAAGGCAATATAAGCTACATTTTCCAGGAAAACAAGAAATTTATTTTCCTATAAATGTGCGAAGAGCCTTTGGGCTTGCAATGCCAACTAGCAGTAATGGGAACTGTGTAAAAACAATCTGTTTTACCTATAGTCCTCATTGATTCATTTACTCCTTAACATAAGCAAAATAATCAGATGAAACTTTCAGTGTCTAGAGTAAAAAAATTAGATCATTCTCTCTCAATTTTATATTATATTTTAGGGTGAAAATATTTGACATTTAAAGCTCATCAATGTGTACCTAAAGATTTTCTCACATTCTTGCTCCACGGTTACTCAGGCAAAACTGGAACACAGTTCAGTAAGAGTTCAGCCTGAATTGAGTTGCATAAACATGGTTAAAGAATCCAAGACTCACCAGAGCATTTTTAATATATTTGAAAATTACAGAAAATTCCATTGATTCATTCTGACTCCATAAGCAATGCCTGATTGGTTTTCTGAAACAAGCAGGGAGAGTACAGAGAGGTGCTAATTATACAGAGGTGGCCTTTAGTTACCACCCCACAACATCCTTTGCTCCTTTCACCAAGAACATGATCCAGAACTCACGGGAATCAATGGCAGTGACCCAACCCAGTGAAGTGAGGTCTGGAGCCAGAACCAGAGGAGATCAGCTGAAGTCTGGTTTTACAAACCATGAGAGGGCTTGGTAAAACTGAAAGTTTTGGTATTGAAAGTACTTTAGTGACAGAACAGAGTCAGCCCTTTGTTTTCCAGCACAACCTTTTGCGAAAGTAGAGAACGTTGATAGTAAAATAGGCTACAGTAATTTAAAGGAAGGAAAATCAGTACATGACAGTTGCAGGGAAGCTGATTCAATTTCTATTTGGTTATTGTAGCATGTCAAACAGATGAGGTGAACTTAGTGACCCCCTTGCACTTCATTATGAAAAGACATATGAAGCACAAATGTTTATATTTTTGTTTATTCAGTAAGACGAGCTTTATGGAACTCTACCTGAAACTGAAATCTTAACATGAATTGAAAGCAGATCTTCTTCAGCAGCAAACCCCATAAAATTTTTCTATCCAACAATGAACCAAAAGTCATGATGTGTAACAGCACTCTTTTAGTGATGGCATTGATGTCTGTCTTCAAGTGAGATTGAAAACCCCAAATAAAGGTTTTTTTCCTTAAATCAGTGAATCCCCCTAAAACTTACTGAGTCTCTAGAGAGAACAGGCCTCTGCATATACCAGACCCAAATGAAAATGACAAGTGAAAGGTCTGAGTAGTACAGAATTAAGGAAAATGACTGAAAGTCAGTCTAGAAGAGTGGGTTTGCAGCCCGGAAAGTTGCTACACTAAAAAGGCTGCCCATGAACTTAGCTGAGAACAGCATCCTTAGAGTAAGCTCAGAGATGCATCTTTCTGGGCTCATATCTGACTGCCGCATAAGTGTGGGAGCTTTCGTTGGGAAAGTGCCCTTTGATGTGCATTACAAGTGTGGAAAGAACACATACAGACATGCTTTGTAAATAAGCAGGATTACACTAAACATTGTATCTGGCTCAGAATATCCACTTCTAATGGTTTATTTTAATGACTTACTTACATAGTAATTTCCTGCATTATTCTATGTTTACTTTGCAGGTAGTGAGTCAGACCAGTGATATGAAATTCATGATCTCAAGGCTCTCTCAGTCGGGATCCAAAAATGACATTTTGTTGCTTTCTGAAAGGAGAAAGCATGCACTCGATGCTCCTGTCATCAGTTTGAAAAGCCAAATTAAATTGGTGGCAAAGAAAATGGAATGAAACACGGCATTGGGATCCAGGCTTGGGTGAGCTCTTACCAAAATGATTGCTCACAGTTCAGCTCACAATAAAATATGCAGGAACTGGTATGATTGCTGCAAACACTATGGAGCAGCTAGGTCAAGAGTGCGATAGGCAGCTGATGTCAGCTTACCACTGAAATTGTGTGCAATGTTCTGTACTGTCTTCTTTCTGCTCGTGGGAGTGCATGAGAACATATGGCTTCGCTGGAGCAGCCTATGTGGTGAATTAACAATGTGTAATCTTGGAGAGATACATGCTGATTTGGTCTATTTTGGCTCTGTTGCTGAGACTGACTGACCTCCACATGACCAAGACACCTTACACTCCTTGTGGTCCCTGAACAATTTGCTTTTCTCCTTTTCTGTGTTTTTAACTTATTTTTCTTGAAGAGGGCAGAGTTGTCTGACTTATGACACGGCAGACTCATAGAAGCAGGGATATCTGTTCTTGAGTAGCTGAACCAGGCTGAAATTTTTTGCAGGCACTGTAGGGCTCTATGCCAGTAATCTCTTGCATGTCATCAACTTTCTTAAAATGGGAAGCCTTGACAGAACTTGTTTCAAGGAAAATCTCCCCAGGTGTGGAAGGCAGTGAAGGGTGCCTCAAGATACAAGCCATTTATTGAACATGTATTTAGGGGAATTATATTTCAGTGGCAACACAGGCTTATAATTAATTTCAAAAGAGATAGTGAGCCCTGTGATTAAACAATGAAAATATCCAAATGTTCTGGTCAGAACAGAATTTTGTATTTGTGAGTATTGTGAGATTTTATATTCTGAGTGGTGGACCATCAAGATCCATTATTAAGATCCATGCTGCCTGTTACCTCTTCTGTCCTTTGTTTTCTCTTTTCTTAAAGGTGAACCACAGGTCAAAGAAAATGGGTTGAAAAATTATGACATCTTTTATAATGTGTGCTTTTTTCACATTCAAAATGGATCTTTTCAAATATTTGTAAAACTTTGAGCAGACTGTTGTCACGAATCTTGACTGTGCACATTAAGGCATGAACCATCCCCTTGTGATGGACTAACTTGTCCAGGCCCACCAAAATCTCAGTGATCTTCTCATTTGAATAGTTAAGATAACTCATGAGTTTTTGAACATGAGTCTCTCCAATGAAGCATTGAACATGGTACCTAAAAATTGCATTACTTCATCTGCTCTCAGTCTGCTTAACACTTAGCATGGAGAAATATTTAGTCTGCAGGCTTGTGGAGCTTCATCAGTTTGATACAAATGGAAATGTGTCCAGGAGTCTTTATCCACTATCTGGGAATACACTACTGTCAGGTTCATCACTTGAATCAGTAAGCTCCTCTGTGCCAATTATTTTGGCATTTTTCATTAGATGAAATTGTTTCAGGCACAGTGAATACAAAGGTCTGAGCACCTTTCTTCAGCCTAATTAAATAGGATTCCCTCTGTTTCCTTAGTCTGTAGAATAGCCTTGGGAATGGTTGATCTGTTCATTTGATCACATCCCAGATTTGAAACTGATTTATTTCTTTGCTTGCCTGACAGATTAACATCAGACTTCAAATTTCCTACTCAAGTGTATTTATGCTATCCATCTGTTTTTGCATTCTAATTGTCTGCAAGAAGTTTTTCAAGGAAGCGAGGGAAAGAGGGAGAAATTCAGGTGAGCCAGGACAGACTTGTTGACAGTTCTAAAAGCAGATGTGGTATTGATCCCTGTGTCAGATCCAAGATGGCAGAGGTTTCTTAGAACGCAGTATTTACATCCCACATGCTTTGATATACTGATCTTGTATTAACAAGTAGTTAATCTGCAGAAGACTTGTTCCTTTTGAACGGCACTTATGGAGGTGCTGGCCCTTCTTATGACAGCTGTGATGTGTTCATCACAGGGATGCCTCAGGATGGTCAGGACCCTCTACAATGTCCTCACTGCTGGTGTGCATTGCTTTTACCCTTCTGTGGGTACTGTGTTGCACTGGGTATGTATCCACTCTTGGAAATGCAGAGAGAAGTGCCACAGCTTCTGAAAAGGTAGAATAAAACCTCTCCACAATCCAAAGTTATTTATTGCAACTCATACTGCAGTGCTCATTTGTGTCACTTGTTTAAATACTAGGTACACTTTGTGTACAGAGGCTAACATGCTGCAGAGACTGGTTGAGATTGGACCAGCCAAGGAAACACACAGCAGGGGCAAAGGCTGAGTATGAGTTTCTTATGTGCAAACTGAAATGTATTATAGTTTAGCAGTGCTGTAGTTGTCTTCTTTCTTGTGTAACTTACTTCTGATGAATTTTTTCTTTCCTGTATGTAGTAACATTCCACATAGATGTGGTGGACAACATAAACTACAGAGTGTATAGAAAAAAGAATCTGAGCAATTTAAGTAAATTACATGTAAAAGCCAAGAGGTGGGAAGAGTTAAGACTATGTTATTTTCCCTAACATGCAGTGCCATCTTAATGCCATGAAAAAATAAATGAAATGCAGCATGAAATTTTCTTGTCACAAAAAAATATGGAGTGTATTTTCAATCAAGAACGAACATCAAATTTTTTGTTTTGAATTTGACCTGTTGAAAAAACTGGGCTGACAAAACAAGCAGTAACTACTGCAAACCTTTCCATTTCTCTACAAAACATGAAGATTTGTATTCCTTAGGATACAAATACTAATAAACTGTGAAGTTTTGGGGAAAATTATCTAACGTTCCCATTTAAGGCAACCCATTATAAAGGTAAACAATAGTACAAGTCAACAGTTACAGAGTTCTGTTTTTTCTTCCTATGCAATTTATTTAACAGACATCACTAGAACCATCTATTATTTATCATATCTTAAATTTTAATGAATATGGATATGAAAAATGTTCAAAATTGAAATACAGAAAATGTCTCATTATTGTGTTGATGAATCTGACCTGTGAGTTCAAATCCACAAGTGAAAATGGGTTGGCTGGCCAGCCATGTCTAAGACATAGACTATTTGTCTACTAAATAGTCTGAAGAATTAATTCTTCAGAGACAGCAAAGGGATGTATTGAAAAAAATAATGTATTCCAGAGTCAAGACTGTGAAATATATTAATTGTGAGAAGAGTAGTTTTAAAAATGAACTAATTTGAATCTTTGCCTGAAATTCTAGGCAAAATGAATTAACATTGAACAAAATAAAGTGAGGCGTTTTATCTGTATATTTCTGTGTAGTTCTGTGTCTCATTACTTGTGTGGATAGTATGAGTCAGTAGAAAATTAGATTTGAAAAAGCCAAACACCTCATATTTCCTATGTGGTCAAAGATGTGATTTTTCAAAGACTTTATGCTCTCCTCTGCTAAGATGTGGTGGTAGATTTCAAGAGGAAAAAGAGTCAAGTAGCCTTTGGAAGATTTCTTTTCAAATCTAATTTTGACAGAATGTTTTGAAGACCTTTTGTATGAATGAAGTATATTTGGCTGATCAAAGCAGAATTTCAAGACAAATTTAGGCTCAAGTCTCTCAGTAAGTATTTTAAAAATATGTTTGGAGAGAAGGTAATTAGAAAAATCCGGATGAATTTTTATTTCTCTTATGGACCTGGTGATGGGGTAGGTTAGTTATTTTTAAACAAATATATCTGTGCAAACAGTCTTGCAAGTTTAGATAGTGTCAGACCACAAGAGAGAAAGTAACCAAAGGAAGCTACAAGAAGCTCAAATCAATGCACTTAGGAATAATGAAACAGATAATTGTAGAAGAATGAAAATGACTCTAACATGAAAGTGTTGAAAAATATAAGGCAAAGTACAGCTTACAGTTCTTGCCAGGAAACTATCTATCAGGGAACTACTGAAGAGGTTTGATTTTGGGGAGTTTGACAATGGGATCTGATCATATGCCAAAACAAGTGTCTTAAAATTAGGACAAAAAAAGTAAAGGCTCAGACACTCCAATAGTTTTCCTCAGTGGAAGCTTAAGGACAAGACTGTGCTCCTAGGAGAGGGAGCTATCCTTCTTTCCCTTGGCAGAGGATACAGGAAGAACAGAAGGATGCAGCACACACACACACACA
>VWZU01005885.1:22789-33377 GCA_013397095.1 Sterrhoptilus dennistouni
TTTTTTTTTTCTTTTCCAGCTCCTTCAGCACTGAGAAGCTGCAAAAAAGGGGGTGCTGCTGTTGTGGAGGTGCTGACATTGTTCATGCCCTTCACACACTCAGCTCCAGCTCTACAGGAGGTTCCTGATCCTTTAGGGATGGAGGTTTTGCTCTGAGATGAACTCTGGTGCTGATGGACTCAGTAAATACCTGCTGGAACACGCAGCAGGGGCGGGATGTCAGTGAGTGAATAGGGAGGAAAACGTGGATTTGTTTGTGGATTTGTCTGCACTGACACTCAGGGCGCTGCAAGAATAAAATGTCTGCAATTTGTGTCTTGGTTCAGTGTTGGCAATGCCGTTATTTTATTATTTTACTTTACCTTACCCTCATCTTATCTTATCTTAATCTAATCCCACTTTATTTTATTTTATTTTATTTTATTTTATTTTATTTTATTTTATTTTATTTTATTTTATTTTATTTTATTTTATTTCATTGTCTGCATTGAGAAAGGTCTAGCTGGGCAAATCCTGTCTGTCCAGAACATCGTGGCTGATGGTGAAAACATCACTTGGTCTGATGAAATCCCCTGCCCGCATTGGAGCAAGTCCCAGGATGAGCAGAGGATGGAGCAGCTCTTCTGGGAGAGCTGGGATTGTTCTCCAGGACAGGAGGAGCTTTGGGGTGACAATTGTGGCCTCACAGGGCCTGAAGGAGCTGCAGGAAATAGGGATTGAAGAGAGGCTGGAGGTCAGGAATGGGGGAACAGGGCACTGGGGCCATTCCAGCCTCCAGTCCCAGCAGTGCTGGTGATGCTGAGCCCGTGGATAGTGGGGAAACAGGCAGGAAATGATGGGAATTTGCAGGTTTGGGCTGTGAGTCCACATGTTTGTGGTGTGGGTGTCCAGGTCTGGTCGTGGATATCAGTTTGAGTTTTTCACCTATGGCTGTCAGCACACACGTGGTGACACGGCCTTGGTGTCATTTAGTGCCAAATGTCATATTCCAGTTCTAATGGATGAGTCCTAATCCAGATCTAATCCAAAAAAACTCTGCCAGGATGAATTGGATTTGCATGGACTTTCTGTTCATCCTCCTTTTAATGCCAAAACCCACTGGACATTGCCCAAACACCCATTTGAAAAATTTAAAAAAAAATTTAAAAATCCTACTTCATCACTTCATTACTTGTTTTCCAGGATCTACAGGAGTTTTTCAAACCCATTTGAAATTAAAAAACATTTTTTAAAAAATCCTACTTCATCACTGCATTACTTGTTTTCCAGGATCTACAGGAGTTTTTCAAACCCATTTGAAATTAAAAAACATTTTTAAAAAATCCTGCTTCATCACTGCATTACTCGGTCTCCAGGATCTACAGGAATTTTTCAAACCCATTTGAAATTAAAAAAAAAAAAATTAAAAAAATTCTCCTTCATCACTGCATTACTCGGTCTCCAGAATCTACAGGAGTTTTTCAAACCCATTTTAAAATAAAAAAAAAAAAACTAAAATCCTGCTTCATCACTGCATTACTCGGTCTCCAGGATCTACAGGAGTTTTTCAAACCCATTTGAAATAAAAAAAAAAAAAAAATTAAAAAAATTCTCCTTCATCACTGCATTACTCGGTCTCCAGGATCTACAGGGTTTTTCAAACCCATTTGAAATTTAAAAAGAAAAAAAATTAAAATCCTGCTTCATCACTGCATTACTTGGTCTCCGGAATCTACAGGAGTTTTTCAGACCCATTTGAAATTAAAAAACATTTTTAAAATCCTGCTTCATCATTGCCTTACTCGGTCTCCAGGATCTACAGGGTTTTTCAAACCCATTTGAAATTAAAAAAACATTTTAAAAATCCTGCTTCAATACTGCAGGATGAAGCAGGATGATCACTTCGTCACTGCATTAATTACTTGGTCTCCAGGATCTACAGGAGTTTCTGCTCTAAAGATGTGAAGGAATTTCTCCCTGACTTTCCCAAAGCACTTTATCCACAGGCAAACGAGTGTGAACGTGGCAGTGAATTGTTCTGGTGCTGTCCCAGCTGTGACCCCACTCTTAAACAATTTTATCCCCTCCCAGCATTGCCCTGATCCAGTTTTCCCACCTGGCCGGGGTGTTGATGGGGCAGGAGGTGGGGATGCTGAATTTCTGGAGGATTCCCAGTGGGATCAGACTGGGCTGTGACGGATTCCCCACGTCAGCAGCCCCTGGACAAACCTGGAAAACACAGCCAGGTCCTGCTGCCCCGCTCTGAGAGCAGCAAACAAACACCAAATCCTGGGATAATGCCTGGAAAAGCTTCACCCTGGGCACGGGGCTGTGCTCCTGCTCTTTTCCTGCTGGGATTGGAGCTGGGCCCAGCTGGCAGAGTTTTCAGAGCTTCAAAGGCTGCTGGTATTTCCTTTGAGTCATCTGGGTGAAGAGGCTGATAAGGCTGGGCTGGGGCTGGGGAGGTGTCACAGCCTCTCTCTGGAGCTGCAGAGACCTCCAGGGACATTCCAGAGCTGGATTTGGGCTCTCCTGGGTACAAACTGTCATTGCTCCCGGCAGGAAAAGCTCCCCAGGAAAGGTCAAAGCCGACAGGAACCCCCTGGAGAACGGATTTCACACCCTGGGTGAGGGTTAGGATGTTCCAAACACCACATCCCAAAGTTTTGCAAACTTTCTCAAGGCCCTCTGTGACGTTTCCTGCTCCCAGACCAGCTCTGATGCACATTTCTGAAGATTTGGGAACATTCAAAAGGCTTTTAAAGACAATTTAGTTGTCCCTGTGTGAACAAGTCAAAGTGAGTGTACAAAACACACGGATAAACATTGGAGTTGCACTGGCTGTGCTCTGCTTTGGGTGCAATTCCATTGGTTTTTTTCAGCAGGATTGATGCTGCGATTAATGTAACAGGGATAGAGCCAGGCCTTTGCATTTCAGGGATTGTCCGGAGAGATCCAGGGGAGCTGGAGGAGTGACAGAGATCCAGGGGAGCTGGAGGAGTGACAGAGATCCAGGGGAGCTGGAGGAGTGACAACTTCCACAGGGATCCTGCAGAGAGCTGGGTGTGGACCCATTTCCACCCCTCACTTCCAACTTCCCCTGTGATTCTGTTATAAATGTGTGTTATAAAATTGGCTTTTCACAAGATGTGTGCTATATGATTAATAACGTTGTAATAAGAATATAAGTATTTAATTTCTGCTATTAGTAAAAGAAGACTAGGCATAGTGGTAGTAGTTGATATAAGTGTGGTTAAACTGTCTGTTTGGTGGGGATAACACCCAGTGAACATGTAAAGAAGACTCTGCTATTGATACACCAACTATCAGCATCTCCCATCTGAAGAAAGCATAGACTAAGGCCCGAGCTGGAGGTGATAATGAAGACACAGCCACAAAACACACATAATTTAAAAAGGCAAACCCAAAGAAGGACCACGCAAAAGAGTTCCTGAAATATAAAAACTAGTTTATAGAATCATATGAATATTCATAAATTGATGTGACAGAAAAGGTATTTAAAGGATGTCTCTGATATAGCAAAGTGTGGACTTGGCTGAGTGTCCAAGTCACGAGGCCATACTTGGCTTTTTTTATCTCCTAATTGTCTTAATTATTTTATTAAACATATTTCTTAAAATTTACCAAAAAGTGAACCTCGTTTTTCACAATTCCCTGAGCTTCTTCCAAGACAAACAAACCCCTCTTTGCTGAGGCTTTCCCAACCCTCCCTCTGACACCAGAACTCTTTAGGGGAGACAAATCTCCCGAGGCTTTTTGCAGCAACTTCTCCCAACGATTCCCCTGCTGCTGCTGCTTCTTTCCACACCACTCCAAAGTGCCAGGAGATCCTCCCTGCCCCATCCTGTTGGCTTCACTCTGGATGGAGTTGGAGAAAATAAATGGAAATCCCAGCAAAGCTCTCAATGTTCTGCTGAGGGAGCCCTGCTGGTCATTAAAGGGCAACTGCTGCTGAATTCCAGAGTTTTATTTCCTGGGAAAACAAGTGAAGCAACAGGGCAGAGCTGCAGCTGGAAGAGGTTGGAATGAGATGGAATTTCCTCATTGTTCTTGTGGCAGTGAGGGAAAACCTTTCAGAGAGGATCTGGGAAATGGGAATTGCTCTGCTGCTGATTTCCTGCGTGTCCCTGGGCATAATCTTCCCATATTTCCTCTTCTCTTGGATTAAAAAAATTCTACTGAGGAGGAATTCTATTCCTCTGCTTCTGCAGGGAGCAGCGAGATCAGGACCTCGAGAGTTTCTTGGCCTTTAAGTCCTGTAGATGGATAGAAATTTAAATTCATTTGTCAGACACTGAACCTGGTGCCAAGCAAAGGCACAGAGCTGGGAGAGGTCATCACAAAATTATGTCTCACCCTGGATTGTGCCAGAAATTCCCTTTGGTTTTCTCTCCGTGGCCAGAGGCTCTTGTTTACGTCAGAAAGAATCTTCAGCCTTTCTGCACCAGGCTGGGAAGATCACAAAAATCCTGGGATGAGGCTGATGCTGTCCAGGGTCTCGGCCAAAAGTTCTGTACAATTCCTGGAGTTCCCCGCACGTTCCCAGCGTCTCCTGATGGATTTAAGATGTTCAGGATGGAGGAGACGTGGAGAAAAAAAGGGAATAAACCATGGATGGTGTCCTGGAACATCAGTGGAACATCCATCCTGCAGGAGGAGTTCCTGATGCCATTTGTATTCCCAAGTGAGAGAGGAGGAAACTTCCAGCAGCTCCTCGTGGTTTCAGCTTTAATAACCCTGATCCTCATTACCGCCTGCCTTAATTTCTTTTTTTTTAATTTAAATTTTTATCATTTAAAAGGTTACCAAACCTTGCCTGCTCTTCTTTTGATCAGCCTTCAGTTGGAAAGAAAAAGGAGAACTCCAGGAAACACTTTATGGGACATAAATAAAGATGTCAGGGAGGTTTTTATATACCTGACCAAACTTTTGCCTCCATGGGCAGTGTGGAAACTTTTCCCAGGTCTTCTCCACACCTGAAACAGGAAGAAAAAAAAAAATCTTTTTTTTCCGTGTATTTTTTTTTCCACAGAGTTGTTTCCATCTCCTTTAGATTAAGTTTTGGACAGAGGAAGTCAGCACTAAAAACCTTTATGTATTTTTCAGTCTTATCAGAACCAGGAATCAGCAAATGCCTTTTAAATCTTGCCTTTACATAGAAAACAAAACTATTTTTCCACATAGATTTATCTTAGTGCTGCGGTTTAATTTTTTGTGTTTAAAGTCAGAAATCCCCCAGATTTTATGGATTTACCTTTCAAATTATGAAATATTTATCCTGGCCCTTAGAAACTCATTGATTTTCCTTTTTTTTTTTTTTTTTTTTTGGTGGCAAACAGGAAGAGATATCACCCCTATCATAACTGAGTTTTGGTTTTCTTTTCCATTAAGTGCTTTGTCTCCTTAGGAAAAGCAGAGACACATCCAAAAGGTTCTTTTTTATAATTTTTTAAATGCATGATTTCCCTCATTACGTGTAAGTTCAGATCCCAGCTGGGATTTCCAGATCTCTGAGCTGTAACTCCGAAATTAAAAACACAAAGAGCAATTTCTCAGAGCAGCCCTGAGCTCTCCCCAGTGCTCACAAAACCCAAACTTTCCCTGGCTGCAGGATGAGGATCTCCCTTCCCTGGTTGCAGGAAATGGTTGCAGAAAAAAAAGTATTTTTCCTATTTATTTATATATATATATATATAAAATATCTAATTATATATATATATAATTTCCTCTAAATTTATATATATATAATTTAGGAAAATTTTCCATTTTCCTAATGATTTCCCTCATTACCTGGAAGTTCAGATCCCAGCTGGGATTTCCAGGAGATCTCTGAGCTGTAACTCCGAAATTAAAAACACAAAGAGCAATTTCTCAGAGCAGCCCTGAGCTCTCCCCAGTGCTCACAAAATCCAAACTTTCCCTGGCTGCAGGATGAGGATCTCCCTTCCCTGGTTGCAGGAAATGGATTTCGTGTTGTTTTCCTATTAAAACACTTTGGGACTGTGGACCTTCATTCCCTACATGGTCAGATATGAAGACAATTCCCAGCTCGGAGCTCTGCCAGCTGATGGCCCAATCATTCCTCAGGGTCGTGTATTCCATGCCTTGAGGATGGCAATCCAACAGGATGACTTGGATTTTTACCCCAGTTTTTATGGATTTACCTTTCAGATTATGAAATATCCCTCCTGGCCCTTAAATCATTGATTTTGCTTTTTTTTTTTTTTTTTTTTTTTTTTTTTTTTTTTTTTGTGTGCCAAACAGGGGGAGATAACACCCTTATCATAACTGAGCTTTGTTTTTCTTTTCCATTAAGTGCTTTGTCTCCTTAGGAAAAGCAGAGACACATCAAAAAGGTCTTTTTAATAAATTTTTTAATGCATGATTTCCCTCATTACCTGTCATTTCAGACCCCCAACTGGGATTTCCAGGAGTGGTCCTGAGCGAGGAGCCAAACCCCACTGGGATGGGGGATTTTAGGGATCCACCTCCTGCTGTTGCCTGACAGGAATCTGCAACAGGAGCTGAGAGGAATCACCTTTCCCAGGCAGGGGGAACACAAGGTTCATCCCCAGGGAACACCAAGAACAGCAGCTCTGGGGCAAGAAAACAGAAGTTTGAACGTCCTGTAATTCTTAGTCCTGCCTGGGCACTGACAAATTAATTATTAGGCAGTGCTGGCTCGTCAATATTGCAAAAAATCCCCTCTAACTGCACATTGTTTCTTCCCTCTCATTGCAGCTTTTCCTCTGCTGCATCCATGGGAATTTTTCCTCACAATTCCCTCTCTGTGAGCTCACACATCCCACCCCAGTGTGCTGGGAAATGAACCTTTAATCTGAGAGGGAGGAATTCCTTCCAAAGCAATAAGGAAAGAGCTGCTCCTCTCTTGGAAGCAGGTGAAAACCTTTTTGCAGCAGCCATTTCATTTCTTTCCCCTTTGGTTTTTGACTTTTTTTTTTTTTCTACCTCATTACCATGGTTTAAAGTTAATTACAATATTCCAGAGCCTGTTGCCAGCAAAACTCCAACAGGGGACTCAGTGCAGACTCTGGTCCATTCTAAGGCAAATTTTCCCTTCTCTCCTGAAGCACTGCAAGGATGATAATAGTAATAATAATAATAATACAAATTTTCCTTCCCAGCAGCAGCTGTGAGTCATGTCCAGGCACAGAGGTTTTCCCTGGGGAATGGAGGAGGTTCATTAACAGCCACAGCAGCTCCTCCATCACCCCAATCGTCCCCTCAGATCCAACCCCTGCAGCTCTACAATGAAAAAAAAAACAAATGTTCACCCCCAGGTGGGTTCCTGATTTTCTTAAATCTCGTGTTTTCTCCCAGGAAGGGCCCTTTGGGCTGCCCCTTTTTTTGTTCTCTGCCCTCCTGAAATGCAGGAACAAAAAGGGTTTTAATCAATATCCCCCCAACTCTCCTGAGCCTGGAGCAAGGAGAGCTGCAGGGAGCAGGTGCAAAGGGGTGGGTTGTGAATTTGGGCGCAGGATTTGCTGACATGAAGAAATTAAATTGTGCACAAGTGGATGAATGAGCCAGGAAAGCGCGGAGTGTTCAGGGAATCCCCTGCCTAGAGAAGAGAACCTCGGGATTTTCCCTGTTCCTCTGGTGCAGAAAGGATGGCAGAGGTGCCTTCCAGCCCCTTCCCCTGCCTGTGCATCCCTAACACCTCTGAGGTCACTGCTGGTGGCTCAGGAGCAGAAATCCAGGGATTAAAGGAACATTTCCTGTGAAAGGGATACCCTCTCATGGATCACTGATCCCTCCTGCACTCCAGAGCTGTTCCCTGGGCTGGTTGCAGGGCTCACAACCAAGCTCCTGCCCCAAAGAGGGCTCCAGGCAGGAATATTTTGTTTCTTGCCTTCCTCTGTGGCACTGACAGGATTTGAATCCCCCAGCTCCGGGCCCTGCACAAATTTGGAAAGATTTTTATCTGCAGAAAAAAACATCAAACAGCTGAAGGCTGGGCCAGACGCTGGAATTCCTCCCCCCACAGTGAAATTCCTGTGAACTGGGGTCTCCCACATCTCCCACAAAAGCTGCTGATTTCTTTTCTAACAACAACAATAACCCAGACTGTGAGGATTGGGTAATTAATGAGCTTGAAACCTTTGGGGGAAAGGAAAGCAGGGGTGACTTGGCTGGTGGTGACAGAGCTGGGGCCAGAGGCACGACCTCCTGCTCCCACTGAAGGAGGAGGTTGTTACTCTTGGCGCCACATTCCAGAGAGATGCAGCCACTCCAAGCTCCTTTACCTGCTCCAAAAAAACCATCCACATCCATGGCTGGGAGCTCGGGCTGCCAGCAGGTAAAGGAGAGAAGTGCTGTTTCTTTTAGTTTAGCTTTTTATTTTAGTTTAGCTCGTTTAAAGCCTTTTAATCGCTTTTCATATGGCCGCATCCATAATTATTTATTTTGGGCTTCGAGCAGGATTTTCCCTTTTAAAACTGCACCCACTTGAACCTGGCAGCTGCCTGAACTCATGCAATAGGAATGAGCTGAGATTTCCAGGGAAAGGGAATGCAAACCTTCCTGTGAAATGTTTCTTTACCAGGGTCTATCAGCTGCAGGGAACTCTCAGTGTGGACAGGGACAAGGCTCTTTTCTGGGATGCACTGTCTGACATCAGGCACTGGATGTGTCCCACACCTCAGCCAGGCCCTGGGAAGGGATTTAAGATGCTCTGGAAACTGAAGGAGTTGAGTTGCTCTCCAATGACAGGGACAAGAGTTGCTTTCCCTGCAGTCACCTCTGGTTTTTGTGGGACAAAACCTGGTGTTCCATCAGTTCTCGGTGGTTGCAGCTCCTGCCCTGCCTTAGACCAAGCCGTGTCACCCATGAGATGTGTCCCCAACCCCAATGGGGACATTGTGTGTCTGTGATCTCCTCAATCTCCTCCTTTCAGCAATGCAAGAGCAGTTCAGGAGACAAAACCAAGGCTCTGTGCAAATATCTGGTGAGAAACAAGGGGTGACAGAAAAAAATTCCTGATTCCTGTCCCTGTTATTGTCACACTGAGATGCTGCTGCTGCTGCACCACCCCTGAGCCATGAGATCCAAAGCAGCAGAGACACAAACCTGCCCTGAGTGTCCCCAGGGGTCCTGTCCCCACACTGTCCTGGCTGATCCTGCAGGAATGGAGCCATTGGAATGTGCAGGGTGACTCAGGAATTCATCAAACACAGGGACAGCAGGGAGAACAAGGAGCTCAGGAGGTTAAAAATTTTGGATCAAACGCTCCTGTTGTGGAGCAGATGGAGCAGAGGAGGTGGGACAAGGCCAGCCCAGCACAGCAGCTCCCTGCTCTCACTGCAGAAATCACTCTGGCTCCTGCCCAGGGCTGGTTGGTTCGAAGGATGAAGTCGATTTGGTTTTGCATCTGCGTTTGTAACATCCCCCAAAATCCTGTGCAATTCCATGAAATTCCCGCCTGCTGCTCTCTGGCTGGGCACAGGGATTTTAAGATCACCCCCTTTCAAAGAGCTTTTATCAGCCCCCTGGCTCTGAGGGACCTGGCAGTGGTGGGGAGAAGAGCTCAGAGCGATTTTCAGGAGAATGGGAATCTCAGAAACCCCATGGACAAAACTCCAGCGGCCTGGAGGGAGGAATTCTGCCCCAAGAGAGTTCAGTGGCATTTCTGCCTAAAATCCCACCCCAGGTCCACGTTTAGACCCAGCCCTGCAGCATCTCCCTCCTGGCTCCACCTGCTCCTCCAGGACACCTTCCCCGACTTTCCCATTTCCACCAGAGGGTTACACGAGTTATTGTGAAACCAGATGGTTTTGACTTTTGAAGTGGGGAATCGATGGCTGGGGCAGGGCTCAGTTCCCTGCAGGAATATTTAACAGGCACAGCAGGAAGGTTGCAGGAATTTCTTTCATTCTGGGGAGTTTTGCTCACCTCAACCACTCAAATCTTTGTTATTATCTTGGTTTACCTGGCCTGGCCCTTCTGCCCTGCCCTGGGGAGCAGCTCAGCTGCAGGAAGGAAGCCAAGACTATTTTTTTTTTCCAGGGGAAATAGTCCTAGAAGTGGAAATGTAAGTGGAGAAAATTTCTCTGAGGGATTGCTTGTGCTCAGAGATGGACACAGGTGACTCTGAGAGAAAACTGCAGGGTTGGCTCATGGAGAATTTCTCTTCCACAGCAGCATCTCCAGGGATTCAAGAAAAAAATCCTCAGACAGGGACAAGGATGGAGATATATATATAAAAAATAATAAATAATATTAATATTTTTTATATATATTATTTATTTATTTCCTAAGGCAAAAAGCTGAGCCTTCAATACTTTCTGCTGAACAGAGGGAGAAAATTCCTGTTCACTGAGGAATGGGGAGGAATTCTGGATGATATAAAGTTCCAAAAATGCTGAGTCTGTGTCTCCATGGAAAAGATCAAAGTGGGAATAGAAGAGGTAGGAATTGCAGGTTCTCTGATCCCACTTGAAGCCATTTTTTTAATCCCAAATATTCTGCCGGGAGCTGGGGGAAGGGGCCAATTTGAGCTTGCCAGGGCTAATTTTAACACTAGACAGCCTTACACCATTTCCCTCAGGGCTGGCAACATCCAGGAAAA
>VWZU01005885.1:57766-72555 GCA_013397095.1 Sterrhoptilus dennistouni
TGTTTTTAACCGTTTTTCCAGTGCTTTTTTTTTTTTTTTTTAATCTTGAGTAATCCTAACCTAAAAGTGACTGCAGCCCCTGCAAACTCATTCCATTGACCTGCTGAATCCTCTTCCCCCAGCCGCTGATGAAGCAGGTTGTGCTTGCAGTGAGTTTCCTTCCTTCCTTCCCCCCTTCCCTCTGGTGTGACCCATCCGAGGGTGCCTCGTTTCTCATTTTTCTCGGGCAGTGGAGAAGAGAGAGGTGATTGCATCAATGCAAATGGGGCCCGAGGAGCCACAGGCTGATAACGGGCAATTTCTGTACAAATGCTAATTATAGTGATGCCTTGGGAAGGCTGAGCTGGGACAGAGACTGGACAGGGCTAAGGGAATAAAGTAGAGATTTATTGAAAGGCTTTTAAGGTACACCTTGGGCAGGACAAGAGCCTGGCCAGGGCTATACCCAAGGTGGACCCAAAATGGTCATAAAAATGGACAAATGGTCACCAGGTCTGACACTTTTATAAGTTTTGGTCCATTTGCATATTGGGGTTTAATTGTGCAATTCCAGCTGCAGGTTGTGAGGTCTCATCCTTGTTCCTCCCTTCAGCCCACCCTTGTTTGTGCTTTTGGGGTGAAAACTTATAACGCTTGTCCTTGGTCTCCAGGAGGAAAAGGGTTTGTTTTGTGTCCCTGCTCTGTGCAGAGCTGAGTGACACTGACTGTGAGCTCAGAGCTGCACCCCTGGGCACCACAGAACCTGAAAAAGGTGAAAAGTAAAACTTTGGCATCAATACAAACAACCAAACCAGGTCTGAGCTGGGGCTTTGCACAAGGAAATTCCCCGCGGGTTTATCCAGGAGTTCCACAAATTCCTCTTTGTTACAATTAATGAGAGAAACTCGCGGATTTCTGAAGGGTTTCTCTGCCCTGGTGCAGACACAGGGATGGTTTATCCCGCTCAGGAGTTGCCTGGAAGTTTTTCAGCCTGTGTCTTTGCAGAAGGAAGGGGTGTCCACTTTTTCCCTGAATAAAAGAGTGTGGGACAATCCAGAGGAACATCAGCTCCTAAATCTGTGTCTCCTGCCCCTGCCCCTCCCCAGTTCCCTCTGCAGGAATCCTCACCCCCATCCACGGCTCCTTCAAAGGATGCTGATGGCAATAACGAGCACTTGGTTGTTAATAACAGAGACAATTTCGAGATGAGCTGCTTAGGGATTAAAGGGCTGCTGGACTGGTTTTGGAGGTGAGAGTGATGGAGCTGAATAGATCCCACCCGCTCCTCCTTTCGTCTTCCTTACATGGAATTTGTTAAAGTTTGGCTTCCCAGTAATTTATGGGAAGCTCAGTTATCGTTCCCACACCCCCCTGACGGATTTCTGTGCGCAGAAACCACTCTCCCATTGCACAGCTCAGGTTTTTATTGGCCACTTTATGTGATCCTGAGCCCTGCTCTGTCCTCCTGCCTTTGCAGTGAGCCCTGGAATCCCTGGGCCTGGTGTGGAGGAGCCAGACAATGACACCCAGCTCTGTAAAAACACTGGGGTCCTTCAGATTTCAGTGCTGTCATCGTTATGAAGCTGATTTAAAATAAAATCCGCCTGAAAAATCTTCCATATCAGACCCTCAGAGGGCTGCAGATGAGTTTCTTCAACACTCCTCTCATTCCTGCACAAGTCCTGGGACCACCCATTCCCAAATGAGGTTCCAGGTCACAGCTGGGCTTCTCAACCTTCCTGAACAGGAGGGAAATTACAGTAAATAAGCAACAAAAATGAAAACTTTATGTCCCCATAGCATCCTGCCATTTGTGCACCTTGCTGGGCTTTTCCTTCTGCAGGGAGTGTCTGTCTCCTTTCCAGCCCCGTCTCTGGGAGCCAGGAGGACAGGCTGGCTTTGCTGCTGGGGTGTGGAATTGGGATTTGCCATGGGCTGGGTGGATGAGGCCACCCCGAGGTGGGTTTGCTGCTGTGGAATTGGGATTTGCCCTGGGCAGGATGGACAAGGCCACCCCAGGCTGGGTTTGCTGTTGTGGTGTGGAATTGGGATTAGCCCTGGGCAGGATGGACAAGGCCACCCCAGGCTGGCTTTGCTGTTGTGGTGTGGAATTGGGATTTGCCCCGAGCAGAGAGGACAAGGCCACCCCAAGGTGGGTTGTTCTAGTGTGGAACTGGGATTTGCCCTGGGCAGGGTGGACAAGGCCACCCCAAGGTGGGTTTGCTCTTGTGGTGTGGAATTGGGATTTTCTCTGGGCAGGCAGGACAAGGTCACCCCAATATGGGTTTGCTGTTGTGGTGTGGGATTGGGATTTGCCCTGGGCAGAGAGGACAAGGCCACCCCAATGTGGGTTTGCTGTTGTGGAATTGGGATTTGCCCTGGGCAGGGAGGACAAGGCCACCCCAACCTCCACAAGGAGCTGCATCCACCGAGCGCAGCAGGTCACCGTGACTGAAACCATGAGATCACCAACAAGCCGAGCTCCACCCCGCAGGGAAATCTTTTTATATCTCTCCCTGGCAGGTGCCAACCATTTGCTCACTGCCTGCAGAAGGGACTTTGCCAGGGAGCAGAGCAGGAGAGCTCCACAGGCTGCAGTTCTGTCACCATCGGGAGCCGGGAAAACAGGTTGTGTTTACCCAGGTGTGATGCCCGCCCCACCCATGGGTGCCTGGCCCTGCCTGGGTGCTCTGCAGGGCCGTGTTGTGTCTGCCTGTGATACCATCAGCACCTGCTGGGCTTTGATGGGGGAACCAGAGCTCAGTGTGAACCCGACCTGTGCTTTTCTGCACAGGTTCAGCCCTGGGAGTGTTCACCAGGCCTTGGCACAGCTCCTGCCTCCACCCTTTGATGTGGGTGAGAAGGATCAGAGGGAAAAAAAAATAAATAAAATCAGGATTTACTCTCCTGGAGTAGCAGCTACTGCTGAGTGAGCGATTGCCTGAGGTGATTTTGGGAGTGAGATTTGAGCTCTGGAGCTGCTCTGGAGACAGGGATGTGTTGCTGGGGCTCTGTCCCTCTCCCTGCCCCCTGTAATTGTGCATTTCTGAGCTGGTTGGCACTGATTTAATGAGATGGAAGATCCCTAAGACTCCCCAGGAGAAACATCCTCCAAAATCCAGTGATTTAACCACAAATGCAGGAATTGCCGCTTAGCCTCCTCCAGGCTGAAATAAATGTGTTTACTATGGGGTTACTTTTGTGGGAAGTGAGAACAGGGTGAGTTTTAACCCATGGAGTTCTGTGAGGAGGGGAAGGGAAGGATGAGGAAGTGATGGATGCTCTGCTCTGGACAGAGAATTTTTGAGGGGCAGAACGCTCTGCTCAGCCTTCCAAAGGAGATTTTCTGGTCCTCAGGTGGGACTCAGCAGCATGAGCAGATGGAGAGGATATCCCTGGTTTTTGTGGTAGAAAGCAAACCCCTGGATGAGCACTCACTTACCAGGCACTGTTGGAGTTCCTAAAATAAAAACCCTTCTGCATTTTCCCCTGACACCAAGGTATTTTGCATAAAACAATCAAACCGACCACCCCAGCTCCTTTTACAAGTTTTCCAAGAAACCCTCGGAGCAGTCAGAGGGAATCAGAGTCCAGAGCTGAATTCCACAAGCGATGACGTCGAGTCTGGGGAAGGGTTTTCACTGCTGGAATACAAATGTCCGCAAATGCTTCTTCCTTAAAAAAAAAGTGGGATGTTTTTGGTGTGGGTCCCCTCCAGGCACTCACAGGCACCTGCTGATAATCCCCCATCTGTCAGATCCCTGGCTCTTTCCCACCCAGAGGAACATTATTTGCTGTTTTCTTGTGAGGGTTTGGTGGTGTCTCCGTGTTCTTCACATTTCAGGACCCCCTGGGCTTGGCAGTGCTCCTGCCTCTGTGCTTCAGGAACTGGGAGGGAACCCTGGAGATCATCCCAACAGCCCACCAGAATCCCCTGCTGGCAGCAGGGTCAGGGAGAGCAGCTTGCCCAGGGCTTTGTGCTTGGGTTGTGGCAGGAGGGAGCTGAAACTCCACCTCAGATCTTTGTGTGGAGGCCAAAGGCAGGTGGAGAATTCAGAATTTCGTCCCAGATCTTCCTTTGTATGGAGCCCAAAAGCAGGTGGAGAATTCAGAATTCCATCCCAGATCTTCCTATGTGAGGACCCCAAAGACAGGTGGAGGAGAAATTCAAAATTCCATCTCAGATCTTCCTTTATGAGGAGCCCAAAGGCAGGTGGAGGAGAGAATTCAAAATTCCATTCCAGATCTTCCTTTATGTGGAACCCAAAGGCAGGTGGAGAATTCACAATTCCATCCCAGATCTTCCCTTGTATGGAGCCCAAATGCAGGTAGAGGAGAGAATTCAGAATTCTGTCTCAGATCTTTGTGTGAAGGCCAAAGACAGGTGGAGAATTCAAAACTCCATTCCAGATCTTCCTTTATGTGGAACCCAAAGGGAGATGGAGAATTCAAAATCCCATCCCAGATCTTCCTCTGTGAGGAGCCCAAAGGCAGGTGGAGGATTCAGAATTCCATCCCAGATATTGCTTTGGAGCCCAAAGGCAGGAGAAGGAGGAGACAACCCGTTGTTCCTACAGGGAAAAGGTTGTTCAGCTCATTGTTGGCTTGTTTGGCTTGGGTTTAAGTCTGTGTTTGTTGGAATATCTGCAGAGGAAACTGGGTGTTAGCCAGGCTTAGGGACAAGTCTGCACTCCCTGGCATCACACCAAGAAAAAGAAATTACAGTGCCACAAACCGAGAGGAAAGTGTTGTTTTAGATGGGATATTGGGATTAAATCCTTCCCTGTGAGCTGCCCCATCCCTGGGAGTGTCCAAGGCCAGGCTTGAGAGGGCTTGGAGCCACCTGGGATAGTGGAAGGTGTCCCTGCCATGGCAGGGCTGGAGCTGGATGATTTTAAGGTCCCTTCCAGCCCCAGTCATCCCATGATCCTATCCCTGGTCTCTGCTCCCTCTGTTGGCAACAACATTCAATCTGTTCAATGATTAAAAAACCCCACAGGACCCAAAGCAAACAGCATCCTTTCACTTCCCCAAAATTGACCAAAAAGTAAAAACTCCTCAGAAAAGCTGTGATGAAGGAAGGAGGGGGGAACTGGGATGACAGAGCTTTAAAAATCCTGTTGCTTTGCAGCTGTTCCCACCTTGGCTGCTCTCCAGAGGTACTTGGATGATCCTCTGCCTGGAAAAAAAAAAAAAAAAGTTCTTCAAACCCATCATTTGATGGGGACATTTTTCTCAGCAAAGGAAATGAAAATCCAGGTTTGGGGTTTGGGAATAGAGCGGCAGCAGTGCAAGAGCTGGGGATCCTCACTCAGTGATATCCCAGAGCTGGGAGATCCTTCAGGCGGGGGTTAAGGACACAGAGGACCTGGGTCTCCAGAGAAGTTTGATACCACAGACAGCCAGTGGAAACGTGGAGTTAATTTGGTCCCTGGCTCATGGGGAAAGCTGGATGTGTAAGAACTAACTGGGAATTTGTGTCCCAGTTTGGCTTTGTGGAACCGGCTGTTGGATCAAAACCCTGGGCTTGGCACAGCAAGCTGGAAGGGATGAGATGGAATTTTTCCTTTCCTAGATAAAAGCGACCATAAACCAGGCTAAATCTGGGGCTGGGACACTCTGGGTGGTTTTTTTTTTATCCTACACCTTGGATTCTTATCAGGCATTCACAGGTTTTTCTCTTCCCTGGAGCTGTGCAGAAGCACCTGATGGTTCCTGCCTTGTTGCTGTGCCCCAGGGCTCCCCTCACACCCTGCACGAGGAGCAGATGCTGTTTAAATGTTCCGGGAGGAGCTGTTGGCAAATGGGGGATGACAGGTTGCAGAAACAGGATAAAATAGCAGGAGTTTCCAAGGAGAGGCAGGAAAGGGAAGGGGGGACAGTCTGGAGATGAGCTGTGCCAGGCTTGACTGGGCTGTGGGACCCCCGTGGAGGTGCAGACTGTGCAGGGCAAGGCTGGCAGATTGTCCTGGTTCCTGGAGAAGGAAATTCTATCTCAATCTGCCCTCGTTCCACCCTGAATCCTTGGATTGCCTGGGGAGGAGCTGCTCAGTGCCTCGCTGAGGGGGCTCCATTTCCATGGACATCCAGCTCCCACGCAGGTTTCCACAGGGCTCAAATGGAGTGAAGCAAATCTAAGATTTATGGAATCACAGAATCCCAGAACAGTCTGGGTTGGACAGACCTCAAAAATCATCCAGTGCCACCCCCTGCCATGGGCAGGGACACTTTTCAGTGTCCCAGGTTGTTCCAAGTCTCATCCAGCCTGGCCTTGGGCACTTCCAGGGATCCAGGGGCAGCCACAGCTCCTCTGGGCACCCTGTGCCAGGGCCTGCCCACCCTCACAGGGAAGGATTTATTCCCAATATCCCATCTAGCCCTACTCAGTTTCAGTGTGAAGCCATTCCCTGTGTCCTGTCACTGCTCTTCCTGCTGATTTGCAAAACCACTTAGTGCAAAGCACTCAGACAACCCACAGGGAATTGTTTTTCCTCTTCATCCTCTCCTTGACCCCTTGGGAAATGTCCCACAGGAGCCATGCAGTGACTCTGTGTGCAGCAATCCATCCCCATTGACTGGAAAGGGAATTTTGACTTTCTGATCAGCTCCTCACCCTGTGGAACGGCTGTCCTTGAGCCTGGCATTAATTAGGACTAATGACCAAAACCATCATCATCATCGTCAGGCTTCCACCTCTCCTAGGACTGTCCTGAACCAAGAGAAGGGGATGTAAAGGAGTGAATTCCAGCTGGGGGAGTTGTTAACAAGGCTGTGCATCCCTTCTCACTGTGTGGGATGTGGCTGATTCATCTTGCTGAATCCAAGATTCCCACAGGTGGAACAAACCACCGCCAGGACCAGAGGCCGTGAGATTTCCAACTTCTGTTTTGAATGTTAAAGCTTTGCCTTGTGAACCTTGAGGAATCCAGCTCCCAGGGCAGAGGAAACGTTGGAGGGGGTCAGGCAGGCTGTGCTGTGTCCGTGTCACTGGGAGCAGCCAGCAGCATTCCGGGACGACATCTGATTTTGTGCTTTTACGAGGCAGATGTCTGGGAGAAAGGGATGTGCTGTTTATTGGAGCTGCCATCTCCCAGCCCTCCTCTCTCCCTGCTCCCAGCCCATAAATAAAGATTCTTGGCCGTTTGGGCAGCCCTGCCTTCCATCAGGGCCTGGACGAGCTCCCCCTGCACCTCAGTTTTACGGGGGGATAAATCAGGGAGGGATAAATCCTGTCCTGGTGACAACGGGATAAATCCTGAATCTCTGACGTGGGCACCAGGATGGGATCGCCAAGGAGGATTTGATCCCTTGATTTCAGGTTTTGGTTTGCTCCAAAAAGAGTCATTATTGTGATAATCTACCCAGAAACATCAACTTCCTTAATTTCCCTGGAAAAACCAATCCAGGATCTCAGCCCCTGACCTGGGAGGGATGGGGGGTGATGAGCAGCAGCATCACTGTAATGAGCAAAGCTCTCTAATTACAGCAGCAGCAATTAAACTCCAAGGATGAGGGATGCAGAGCTGGAGGCACAGCCTTGCTGAGCTCTGTCATTTCCTGAACACAGAAATGGAATTATTTTGGGGTATCCCCTTTCCCCTTCCCACTTGAACTCCACGAGTGGCTTTGCCCCAGGAGCTCCGGGACGGGTTGAGGTTTCCCTGGAAGATGACAAGCACCATCTGTAGGATTGCTGCAGAAGAGGCCTGGGGCTCCCAGCTGATAAAAAAAGGCCAGAGGAGCTTCACTCTGAGTCTCCAGATTTGTTCTGGAAAAACTTCAGCGTGCTCAGCATTCCAGAGCGCACAAAGTCAGGGATTTCACCGTCCATCCTTTGTGTCTGGGGGATTGTCCACCCTGGAAAAGCTGCTGGTCCCACTGGGAATGGTGCCTGTGGAAACTGCTGGGAGTGCAGAGCTGGGATTGTTTCACACAGGGATTTTCTACAGGATATATAATAATTTCTATAATCTGCAAGATTTCCAGTTTTCCTTCAGGAATTGTAGGGACAGGACAAGGGGGAATGGCTTCAAATCAAGAGGAGGGTGAGGTGAGATATTGGGAAGGAATTCTTCCCTGAGAGGGTGGGGAGGCCCTGGGACAGGTGGGGAGGGAAAGAGGAAGGGAAGAGGGAAGGGAGGGAGGAAGGGAGGAAGGAAGGAAGGAAGGAAGGAAGGAAGGAAGGAAGGAAGGAAGGAAGGAAAAAGNGATGGAGTACAAATAATCTTTTTGAAGAGATGCTGGCAAAGGGACGCTGGTGCAAATCATCCCTGTCACGTTGGAACTTCATCCTTGATTTGCACAAGAAATACAACTCCAGTTTGGATACCCAGAATTCTTCTGAGAGAGGCATTGTGTTCCCAAAGAACAGATATGGGGTTGTTTTTTTTCCTCTCTGCAGATCCATTTTGGCTCTAAAGCTGTTTTCTTCTCCTACACGCACAGATGATAATCTCGTACATGTCCTTATTAAAAAAATATCACTTCCAGAAAATAAAAACACCGGCATATTCTGTACTTGTTCCTTTCTCTATCTCTGAATTAATTTCCCATTTTTTTCATCCGACTTGTCAGTCATTTGATATCTCCACAATCACAAGGAAAAGGGGGTTTCATCTCTCTCCTGGCTTTGGCACCTGAATTCCAAACCTCTAAACCTCTAACGTGCTAAATTAATGTTGTTTTTCTTTTTCTTTTCTTCCTTTCTTTTTTTTTTCCTTTTTCTTTTTCTTTCTTTTTTTTTCTATTTTTTTCTTCTTCTTTTTTTTTTGTTTGTTTGTTTTGGGGGTTTTTTTTTGTTTGTTTGTTTTTTGTTTGTTTTTGTTGTTGTCGTTTTTGTTTTGTTTTGGTTGGTTGGTTTTTTTGTTTGTTTCTCCTTTTTTTTATTTATTTTTTTAAATTTTTTTTTTTTATCCCCACAGAGATCCCTGGATGTCCAGGAATGGTGGAGAGCTGAGTGATGCAGCCTGTGTTCCTCACCACCCTGAGCTCGTCAGGGCTCTGCAGAGATGGAGTGTGAGCACAGCCTCTCTTCCCCGGGCTGGGGGATGCTGTGGGAAGCCCCTGCCTTGGCCAAGGTCCTCATCCCAACCCATCACCCACCCTGCAGCACCTCCAGGAGAAGCTGGGGAAGGACAACCAAGGGACCAGGAGAGGCTCTGGGAGCCTCTGGGAAAGAAGCTACAGGAGCTGGAGGAGGGGATGTCCAAACAAAACCTGCTGAGGGTTGTTTTTTTTGGGGTTTTTTTCCCTTTCCAAAAGGGAGCAGCAGCCCCACGTGTGGTGCCCAGCTGGTTTGGAAGAGGCAGAGGCAGGACAGGAGTCCTGGTCTGTCCAAGTGCTGGGTGGGGATCCAGGTGAAACAGGAACCTGTGCCAGACCAAGAGAGAGGAGCATGGAAGATTCCTTTGATTTATTCTGTGCTTGTTTCTCCTTCTGGTGTCTTCTCTGTCTACCTCTTCTTCTCTAGAGAGCACGGGGGGCCTGGCTGTCACAGAGGAGCAGGAGGATTGGCACAGGGCAGGAATGTGGCCTCTGTTTGCTCCTTGCTCCAAAAAAAATCTCCAACTGTCCTGCCTGGACTTCAGCCATTGGCAAAGTTGGGACCTGGCAATGCTTTTCCTTGATTTCAGCAGGACCAGCCACCCCTGGGAGCCAAGATTTCCCACCTGAGGCTCAAAGTGTGACAGAACATCCATCCCTCTCCTGCAGGGAGAGCTCCTGATTTTGGATTGTGGAAAACTCACGGAGCAGAGGAAGAGAAGGAGGGACTTGCTGCCTCAGGGCAGCAGGAAAAACTGACTGGAAACCATAAAAAAACCCCCGTGCACCTTGGAGTGGCAGGTGGTGGCCCAGCTGCAGGTCTGAGGTCACTGAGCTGCTCCCAGAGCTGGGCAGGACGTGCTGGTACTGAACTGTGGGAGCCCCATCTCAGACCTTCCCTCTTTGGGCTTCCAGCTGCAAAAAAAAAAAAAAAAAAAAAAAAAAAAAAAAAAAAAAAACACCCCAAACCCTTTCCCTCAAGTGCAATCCTATTTATTTATTTATTGTCTCGCTGCTTTGATGTGAAGCTGCTAAAGGAGCCCCTTCCCCACCAACAGCCAGGTCTGTGTGAGGGCACTGAGCACAGGGGCAGGACATGGGGACACCTCCCAGAACACCTGGGGAAGGTGGTGGAGGGATTTGGTTTGGTTTTCTTTAAGGTTCCTCCCAACTAAAATCAGTCTGCGAGATCTCAAAATGATCCAGAAGTGTCCAAGGATGGTTGGATGGAGCTCTGAGCAACCTGGGACAGAGGGAGGTGTCCCTGCCCGTGGCAGGGGTGGAACTGGATGAGCTTTAATGTCCTTCCATCCCGGGGTTCTGTGGACAGGAATGGGCACACGAGGGAAAAGCTGAGGTCAGAACTGCCGTCCCTGGGGTGGGGATGAAATTTGGATATTTCAGGGACTAAGAGCAGCTGGGCAGGGCTTTGTTGGGAAGGGCAGAGGCTGCAGGAGCTCAGCAGTGCCCCTCTGCCCTGATTTTCTCTGTCTGCCGCCATGTCTCTGGGAGAATTTCTCACCCTGAGGGGCTCTCAGGTCTCCTGCTGCTCTCCCACAGCTTTGAGGATCCCCTGAAATCCCTCGGCACAGCCCCCAACTGCCCTGGGAGAACCTGATTTCTCCCTTCCCTGGCCATGGCTCAGTCCAAACCTGCTGAAGGGAGACATTTCCCAACAAAATCCTGTTCCTCAGAGGATTCCTGGTTGGCTCCAGCCCTTTATCCTGTTCTGGAAACACTGTCCTGGGGATTGTTTGGAGCTTAGGGCCATGAATGGGATTGTGGCAGTTCTTTTTCTCCAATTCCTGATGTGAAGAGCAGGGACAGGGACAGCAAGAGATGAACTTGCTGCAATCATTTGCCAGCCCAAAACCAGGGATCTGCCTGTTGCAGAGCTGTCCAAATCCCTCTGCCTGCAGCCCCTCCAGCCTTGCTCCACGGATTCCATCCCCTGCTGGATCTATTTTTAATCTCCCTGACCCCGGGGTGGTTGTGCTGTCCCCTGGGAGGTGTCTCCGTGCTCCTCAGCAGGAGCTGCTGAGAGTTTTCCCACCTTCCTTTTTCTCCTGGAAACTTCATTCCATTTTCCCCTCGAGCACCTGCTGTTCGTGTCCTCCTGCCAGTCGAGCTGTGCTCCTCTTCCCTTTCCAAAAACCTGCCTGGCTCCCTGATTGCTGCTGCTCCCTGTCCCTCCCCACCAGCACAGGGTGAGCCTGGTCACTAAAGGGTCCGTCAGGGATCCAAACCCACCCCTGGAGCAGCTCTGGCAGTGCCCAGCAGCTGCTCCTGCCCTTGGCTGGGGCACAGGGAAGGAGCAAACAGAGCCAAAAGGGAGCAGAGTTGGCACTGAGTGCTCAGATCCCAAAATATCAGGAAGAAATCCTTCCCTGTGAGGGTGGTGAGGCCTCCTGGAATGGATTTCCCAGAAAAGCTGTGGCTGCCCCATCCCTGGAAGTGCCCAAGGCTGGGTTGGGCAGGGCTTGGAGCCACCTGGGATGGTGGGAGGTGTCCCTGCCCATGGCTGGGCTGGGAATGAAATGATCTTTATGAATTAAACGACCTTTATGAATTAAATGATCCTTATGAATTAAACCATCTTTAATCATCGAATTCAACGATTAAAGACCAACCAAACCAACCCCTTCTGTGACCCCGTGGGGAGCAATCCCTGGTGGGGACAAGTGCACAGCCAAGTCCAGCTCAGCAAAGCCCAGCCTGAGCTCCAGCAATGGGGATGTGCTTGGAATATGTGAGGGATGGGGAACTGTCCCACCTGGAGATCCCATCCCTGGGCTGGAGCTGCAGCTCTGCAGGGCAGGAGGGCTGCAGGGGGCTGGGGGTGGCGTGGGGAGCTCTGTGTGCAGCTGGGACACCCCAGGGAGGGGCACAGCTCTGTCCTTGTCACCGAACAAATCGTTCCGACAAATAAAGAATGGAAAAGTCCTGCTCTTCCCTCTCTTCTTTTCTTCACAGGGAGGGGTCGAACCTGCCTGGAGGGAACCCAGAAATACCTGGGCAGTTTGAGGAACCCAGAAATGCCTGTGGCTGCAGTCAGGATCGCCAGGAGGATCCAAACCCAGAGAGCAGCAGACGTGGCAGAGCCTCCCCAGGGGGATCCTGGTGCTGCTGGGGATGGGGGGCAAAATCTCCAGCTGGGAATGGGCTGGGGTGAGGAGTTTCTGTGTGAGGCCAGAGTGTTCTCAGCCCCACAAATGGACATTGTTGACAGAAGGACACGAAGAACCACACTTGCACTGTTGGGTTGTGAGAGCAAAAAAGGAGGAGGTTTATTTGGGATTAGGGTTTAAATAGGTTTATGGGGTTTGATTAGAGATTGGGACATGAGGTTGACACTTCTCTGACCCCACTGGTCAAATTTGAGGTCCATCAGTTTGTCTTTCTCCCAGGAAGGAACGCACAGTTTTCAAAACATCACTTTTTGTTTGTGTTTCAATGGGTGAGAGCTCCCAGTGCAGAAATGTAAAACATCAGAAGGCTGGAAAAAATCAGGGGGACAGGGGCAGTACATCACCCTCTGAGGGCTGCCAGCAGCCTCTCAGAAATGGCTGAATTATAAAAAATTACCCAGATGGCTGAGCAGAGGTGTTTGGAAAAGGCAAAAAGGTTTTAATTAAAGGGAAAAACAACAAACTATACAGAACAAAAGAATAAAAGCTGTGTGAGGTGCAGGGAGGCTCCTCACACCTGCCAAGACACCCCAAAAATGCCCCAAGAGACTCTGAGCTCTCCCTTAAGTATTCAGCAATCCAGGAGGGGTTTTTGGCTTTGCTGCCCAATAGAAAATACAGAAAATAACCACAGGCTTTGAGGAGCAGCTCAAAGGTCCAACAGGTGCCTTTGTCCTGGCACTGGGCCAGTTGTGGTGAGAAAACCATAAAAGTTTCCAATTCTTTTTCCTCAAAAGTTCAGGGGTGAGGCTCAAACTCTTTCCTGATATAAAAACACCTGCACTGCAGCACTGGAGGAGGAAAAAAGAAGGTGCACTGTGAGGATTTCTTATGTTTTCTTCATGTTAGAGCCAGGATTATCGCACAGGAGTTGCAGTTTCCGTGTTCAGACTTAGTGTTTATTATCTTTCCAAGGTTATTTAAGCACTAATCACCCAATAACGAGGTCACACCTAGATTATTTATATTTTGACCCAATAATGACCATTCGAGGTCTGCAATGTGCACCTTTCTCATCCAATTAGAAAAAAACCTACCCCAAACCAAGAAGAAGAAGGTGAAGAAGAAGGGCTGAGACAACACCCAAAATCCTCCATCCTGCCCTATTTACTAAAACCTTAAATTTTCCACCTCCAGAATTCCAGCAGTGCAGGGCTGGATCAAGAAGGAGCTGAGCATCCCAAGGGTTTCATTTCATGGGGTGGCAGCAGAGGAATTTGGGGTCCCCTGTGTGTCCCTGGACTGTCCCCTGGGCTGGAGATTTGAGTTCTTTACTCAACTCCTCAATTCCTCCTCCCCATCCCAGCTGTTCCCCCAGTGACCCAGGGCAGGGTGGCAGTGACAGCCTCGCAGCTTCCCAAGAGCCTTTGGCAGGGGAGAAAATCGGTCCCCAGGCAAGGAAAGAATAGAAATGACACATTTCCAGCTGAATTAGTGATGAGACAATTAATCATCCCAATTAAAAGCAGTGGAGAGCCTGGAGGGCCCTAATCCATAAAGATGCCGCAAGCAGCAGCACCCTGGAAGTTTCACAGTGCTCTGGGAGGAGAATTTGGGGATTTTATCACAGGACAGCCTGAAAAACTGCACAGATCCCTGTGGGAGATCTACCCCCTGATTTTGGGGGCCACTGAGAACCCCCAAAGTCAGCAGCTCATCCCTGGTGTCTGTGGGTGTCCCCAAAGTCACCTCCTGTGCCACCCACCCCCATCAGAGCCTTGCCCAACCTCTGCAGGCAATTCTCCTGGTGGATTTTCCTCCAGGGTGGATTTTCCCCCAGGACTGATTTTCCCCCAGGATGGATTTTCCTCCAGGGTAGATTTTCCTCCAGGATGGATTTTCCCCTAGGGTGGATTTTCCTCCAGGATAGATTTTCCCCCAGGATGGATTTTCCTCTGGGATGGATTTTCCTGAGGATGGATTTTCCTCCAGGACAGATTTTCCTCCAGGGTGGATTTCCCCCAGAATAGATATTCCTGAGGATGGATTTTCCCCTAGGACAGATTTTCCCCCAGGATACATTTTCCCCCAGGGTGGGTTTTCCCTCAGGATGGATTTCCTCCAGGGTGGATTTTCCCCAGGTTCGATTTCCCCCCAGGATGGATTTTCCCCCCAAGATGGATTTTCCCCACCTCTCACCCTTTCCATCTGAATTTCCAGAGCTCTGGGGCCAACTCTACATTTTGGGACTGGATAAAACCTGACCCTTGTCAGCCAAGAGCCCATCCAGCTCCAGACATCCCAGAACTGCCCAAACATCTCCCTAAAGCTCCTAAAGCCCGAGAGCTCAGGGCTGCGAGGAGACATCACTGCAATAAACCAATAAACCCTTTCTTCATCCTTTCATGGTCCGAGGTACGAACATGAGTTATGGCAGCTTTAAACCTGAGAGCATTGTTGAGCCGAGATGTCAGGCTGAATGAGGCCGCTTTACGAGGCACTTTAATCCTTCCAGGAATCCGACCAACCTCCTTTTCCATCCGTTCCTGCCTCCTTGTTTTCTGTCCTGTTTGTCAACTCTGGCAGCCTCATCACCTCCAGATGTTTTTCCTAAAAAAAAAAACCAACTCCCCACATCTG
>VWZU01005887.1:378-13380 GCA_013397095.1 Sterrhoptilus dennistouni
ATCCTGTCCCCCGGGGATGGAGGGTCCCGGCCCCCCGGTGATGGAGGGGCATCCTGCCCCCCGGTGATGGAGGGGCATCCTGCCCCCCGGGGATGGAGGGGGATCCTGCCCCCGGGGATGGAGGGTCAACTTTCCCCCGGGGATGGAGGGTCATCCTGTCCCCGGGGATGGAGGGTTATCCTGACCCCCGGGGATGGAGGGGGATCCTGTCCCCCGGGGATGGAGGAGGATCCTGACCCCGGGGATGGAGGGTCATCCTGTCCCCGGGGATGGAGGGTCATCCTGTCCCCAGGACACCGGGACAGGTGTGAGACAGGAGGAGGAGGAGGAGGAGGAGGCTGTGGCTGCCCACAGAGCGGTGGGCGCTGTGAGGAGGTGCCCAGGAGCTGCAGCCCGGCGGCAGAGCTGGGATGCTCCGGGTCTCGGGTCTCCCGTGGCCCCGGGTTTTTCTGCCGCAGCGTCCCCGGGTTGTTCCTGTGGCGGTGCCGGGACAGAGCAGGGCACGGGCGGCTGTGCCGGGGCGGGGGCAGCCTGAGGTGCTTCCCGGAAAGTCTGGCTGTGTGGCTGCCCACGAGGCCTCTGAGCCACCCGGGGCCGCACAGGGGACTCGGTGCTGCGGGGACAGTGCCCTGCACCTCCTGCCTCCCCCCGGGAGCACTTCCCTTTATCTCACACGGGCAGGGGAGAGGCTTTGCTGTGAACCTTCTTCCGCAGGCCGGTTGTTTGTCATTCCCTGAGCCAGGAAAGGGGTGTCTTTAGTGGGATATTGTGACTGAAAAAACTGGCAGGTCAGTTCCTTCACAGGTAGGAAAAAGCCTCTGATATGCTTCACTAGAAATTTGAGCATTTTCTGACTCTCCTGGACTTCCTGAGCAGTGCCCCACATGTTAGCACAGCTGGAGATGCTCCTTTTATCATTTTCTTATGGAAAGTGCAGTTTTTGATGGCTCCTAACAGAGACTGTTTGTGTCCTGTGGGCAGTGGGATGTGCGGGGACAGGAACCTGGCTGACCCTGGTGCAGAGTGTGGGGCAATCCCCATCTCCTCTGCACAGAGGTTTGTGCAGCCTGAGGTCGGTGTGCACAGAAGGGCTGAGCTGCTTTCTGGGCTCCCAGATGAGCCCGTGGTAGTGAGGGATGGTGGTGGTGGGACATGGGGACTCCCAAGGGGTGTCCCATGGGGCTGGGGGCTCGTCTCTCTGCTGCCTGTGGCACATTCTGCTTTTTCCTTGTCTGTCTCCTAAGCAGAAATCTCTAGACCTTTGTTGTCAGCACGAGGAAGGGTTTATGAGGTTTGCTGTGAACGTGTTGATATGGTTGAAGGTGCCTTGGGATTGGCTTTCCATGTGCTTCCCCACCACAAAAATAACCCCACAAAAAAGCAGTGAGAAGTGCCCACAGAAACCCTTGTGCCAGGGCAGTGTTGTTGGACTAAAACAACCTCTCCCCCTGCAGCAGCGTGGTCCCCACGAGCCAAGCCCCCATACCCATCTCTGAAGTGTCAGTGATGAACCGAGATGCCGAGAGCAGGTTGTTTTCTGCCTCCTGCACCTTTGCAGCTGCACCCCGGCTCTTGTGCAACCCTCGTCCCCCAGGCCCCGCTCCACTGCAGCTCAAAAATAGTATTTCCTCCTTTTCTGCATGAGTTCTTTTATTTGCGCAGCTCTGCTTCTGGCACCTGCGTGATCACCACTCTCCTGCCAGACAAACCGCACCGGCTTCACTCACATCCTCTGGGTAACGGCTGCTCCCATCCCTGCCCTGTGCCGTGGGGAGGGGGCTCTGCCCGGGCACTGGGACCTGTCCTGCCCACCTGGGGCTCTCTGGGTGCTGCTTCTGCTCCCCACGCGGGGCTGGGAGTGATGACAGTGTTCCCCCTGCGGCCAGGGGGCCTCAGAGGAGACCTCCTGTGTGGGGGCAGTGCTGGGGAGGGTCCGTGCCCCTGGCAGAGCTGGGGACACCGTGTGGCCCTGCCGTGGTGGGCCATTGTTTTCCCCGCTGACTCGGCATCCTGGCTGCACAGATTTTTCTGCTGGAGTTGCAGATTGTTCCCCGTTTCCTGGGAGTGTGCTCGGGCTCTCTCTAGCACGCTGCTTTGGGGTTGTTTTTCGCCACAGTTCTCAGGGATCTGGCGTCTCATGTCAGACCCTTTGTGGCAACCTTTTCCTCACTTGTGGGGTTTGGTGGCCCTTGTTGTGCCCTCCATCCCCCTCTGGAGAGCTCAGCTCTGGCTGAGTGGCCGCACTGACATCCTGGAGCAGCTGGCTGGGATGGGTTGGGTGGCCGTGGGTGCAGGAGCAGCTCCCTGGGGAGCAGAGCACCCACCTCCCTTCCTGCTGCCCCCCTGCCCAGGGTGATGCCAGAAGGAGCCCGGCATGCCGTACCTGGACCGACAGAACCGGATCTGCGGCTTCCTGGACATTGAGGAAAATGAGACCTGTGGCAAGTTCCTGCGGAGGTATTTCATCCTGGACACCCAGGCCAACCACCTCCTGTGGTACATGGACAATCCCCAGGTGGGCACATGGACAATCCTCAGGTGGGCACATGGACAATCCCCAGGTGGGCACATGGACAATCCCCAGGTGGGCACATGGACAATCCTCAGGTGGGCACACGTGCTGGGCATGCCCATGAAGTTGACAGTGAGTCTGTGGGCACATCTCAGCCTCCCTGGAGCAGGTGTCTCCTCTGGGTCTCCCCAGGTCTCCCCAGGTCCCTGGCTGCTGTGTCAGTGTCCCATAGGTGAGCGTGGCCACAACCAGGCTCCAGCCCTCCTGTCACCTCTGTGGTGTCCAGGACTGTCCCAAGGAGCTCAGCAGGGCTGCTCCCACTGCTGAGGGGTCTGAGCAGAAGCAGGTGCAGGAGAGGGAAGTGGCTGAGGGTGGCAGCTGCTGCCTGACCCCGAGGGCACAGAGGACAGGCTGGATTGCCCCCGCCACCTTCTCCCTGTCATTTACCTCCCACTGCTCGTTGTGTGTGTTGCAGAACCTGGCCATTGGAGCAGGTGCTGTCGGATCCCTGCAGCTGACCTATATCTCCAAGGTATTGTTGGGGTGGGGCAGAGGAAGGCGAGTGCTCCCTGCTTTCCCCTTGTCCTTGTGGCATTCCCAGGAGAGGCCACGGCTTGCCCTGGAAGCACCTCAGGCTGGCTCCTGGTCCTGCCTGAGCTCATGAACATCTCCCTGGGATGAAATGGGGCTGTGGGAAGCAGGGAGGGACCCCACAGCGCAAGGACTGGGGCCATGTTCATCTTCACCCGTGGACCAGCCTGGGATGGGGTGCAAGGCTGGGCTGCAGGAGGAAGAGGAACTGCTCTGCTGTGAGGAAGGACACACGGGGTGCCCAGGGCTGGGTGTGAACAGGAGTGTGGTGTTGGTGTGAGCTGGGCACGGAGCTGGCAACGGGCTGAGCAGTGTCTCAGGAGCTCTGCCCTGTGCTCAGAGGGCAGTGCCCTGAAGGATGAGACCTCCTGGAAAAACTCACTTGTGTGTTATCCAGTCTGCAGGAATAGTGCAACAAGCAACAACTGTGGCAGGGCCAGCGACAGAGCGGAGCTGTGGCTGCCTGTGGAACGTGGAGCTGCCACCATCCTCCTCCTGCAAGCGGCCCCTCAGCTGCTCTGGGGGAGTGGGGGGCTTGTGGCTGCCACGGCAGGCACAGCTCAGCTTTATCCTGGAGCTGGATTTAGCATTGGACAGATCTTTCTGTTCCTGCTGAATCATGATTTATAAATGAAGCGCAGATGAAGCAATGCCGGGAGGCTGAGCCTTCCCCATTTTGGAGAGAGCCTCACAAATTACATAGGTTTTAGTTTAAATGAAAATTGCTGCAGGGACAGCATTTGGTCACAAACTGCGGGGTTGGGTTCTGTCAGTGGCTGGAACTACCAACAGGAAATATACCAGAAAAATGGAGGTTTGCTTGAGAAAACATATTTAAAGCATTATGGGCTGGCTTTGAAAGAGGAGGACTGTCAGAATAAATACTCCATGAATGCTGTTTGTGGAGCCTCAAGGAATATTATTCTTATATAAACGATGCCTACTCTACAGGGAAAAAACCACCCCTATTTTCCCTCAATTCTCTTAATTGCTGATGAGAGTGACTGTGTTAATCCAGAAGAACTCGTGTTTTCAGGTCCTTTGAAAGCTTTCTGTCCTGTGCTGGCAGCTCAGGCCGTGCCTGAGGGGATGCAGGGGATGAAAAGTCCTGGCTCCGTGTTGACCTTCCCTGGGACCGGCCCCCTCTGCTGCCTGTGGCCGGTGCTGCTGTGACACGGCCGGTTCCCTTCAGCTGGCACAGCTCTGCTCTGCCTCAGGCTCCTCCTGGGGTCCTGCTCGGGGGTCCTGTCCTGGCAGGGAGTGGGGTGGGCAGGTGGAAACTCCCAGCTCTTGTGCCCACCTTCGGGATGTGCTGTTATCTCTAATTTTCCCCCTGGTTTTGTCACAGGTCAGCATTGCCACCCCGAAACAGAAGCCTAAAACTCCCTTCTGCTTTGGTGAGTGAGTGAGTGGGATCTCGGTGGGCTCTGTGGGGGGACCAGTGTTGGTCCTGGGCCGTGAATCTGCTGCCAACCCTCCTTGTCCTTCCCTCTCCTGCAGTTATCAACGCTCTGTCCCAGCGCTATTTCTTGCAAGCCAGTGACCAGAAGGACCTGCAGGACTGGGTGGAGGCACTGAACAGGGCCAGTAAGATCACGGTAGGTTACTTAATGCTCTTCTCAATTGTTCCTCCCACCCTCCCCGGGGATCCTTTATGGTCGGGGTTTACTTGTGGATCTTCTTTCTCCCTCCCAGCCCAGCTGTGGGGGACAGCAGCTGTGTTCCAGGGAGGTCCTGTTGGAGCCTTCCACATCCCCTCCTCTTCCAGGCTCTCCTCCTCCTCCTCCTCCTGCTGGGATCTGGCCCAGCCAGCTCCTCACTGTGGCCGTCAAAGGGTGGCTTTATTGTGCTTCAGTAACTTATTTATTCCGTTTTTATTCTTCCTGGAATGCCCTGCACTGCGGGGCCTGGCGAGGCAGGCTGTGCCTGCATGCAGAGGGGCTCATCTGCCATCTCCTCTCGTGTGCTGTGTGCTCACAGAGCCGTGAGCTGATGGGCACTGACCCAGTCCCTCTCAGAGCCTGAGCTCTGCAGCTGCCCTGCACTGAGGGCTGGGCTCTGTCCCCCCCTGGCAGCCCCAGCCCCAGGCTGGGGGGATGCTCAGCTGCCACCGGGGAGCTCCAGGGTGGATTCTGCCTGGATGGGGGATCCCTGTCACAGGGCTGGGGGCTCCTGCTGAGCTGCAGTCAGCAGTGGGGCCAGTGCATAACGTGAGCAGAGTTTTACTAGGTCATGCACTGATGCGTGTTGTTTATGCTATGTGAACTAAATGTAAGGAAAAAATCATGTAAACAGTTTGATTGGGGCCTGTCCCTGAGTTTTTTCTTTAAAATCCCTGGAGTGCCATGTTGTAGTCTCTGTGGGGAAGCTCATCTGCAAGACCAGACCTAGCTTGTATTTCCTTTCTTTCTCTGCAAATACATTAATTGTGACAACCTTTGCACCTGTAGCCACCAGACTGCTCTGGCTCGTGGCTTCTCTTTCTGGGTCCAGCTGATATTGGCCACAGACTCACCTCCAGATCTGGCCAGAGCTGTAGCCTGAGCCTGCCCGGGCTCTGGGTCTGGCTGTGCTGTCCACAGCCTCCTCCAGGGTCTCTCCCTCCGGGCAGCCTGTGGGGCAGGGGGGTCCTGCCGGGCTGGCAGAGGTGGGAGCTGGGCCGGCAGGAGGATGAGCTGCATCTTCTGCTGCTGCAAGAAGCCGCGGTGATTTCCGTGCCCTGGTTTTGGCCGGCCCATCCCGACTCTGGCTGTGGCCCAGCTGGCCGACCGGCTCATCCAGCCCTGCAGGGAGTTGTCACAGGCTGCCTGGGACAGCCGGGGCTCCCGGGATGAGGCTGTGCTGTCACTGTGCCCTGCTCTGGGGGGAAGGCAGCGCCGGGGGTTGGCGTTAGGGGAGCTGAAGGGCAGAGCTGGGAAGGGAAACTGGAAAATCCCCTTTCTGTCCAGAGCCAGGTGGCAGAGGGAAGGGGCTGGGAAGGGAAAGGGGAGGATGGTGGTGCTGGGAGCCTCTGCCCAGGGGTGTGGGGCTCTCACGGGGGGCACAGCCAGCGCTGGGGGCACGGCAGTGGCTGTGCCTGTGGCTCAGCCTCGTTAGCTCCTCATTAAGCCTGGCTGTAAGTGGAGCGGGGACAATTAAAGGAGCGAGTGTCCCACAAACTCACCGAGCTGCAGAGGCAAATCACAGGCGCCTGTGGAGGGGTGTTTAATCACTGAGCTCCTCTCATCTCTCCTCTGGGTGTCTCCTGCCTCCCAGGGGGTTCCACACCCTCCCTAACTGGGGTGCAGGGCCAGGAGTTGTTTCTAAAGGGATGTCGCTGCATTAGGCAGAGATGGGGTGCCCAGTGCAGGTGTGGGGGATGCCCAGCACGGTCACCCTGTGCCCCTCATCCCTTCCTTTCTCCCTCAGGTGCCAAAGGGTGGCAGTGTCCCACCTGCCACAGAAATCGCAAAGCCTCCAGTGGTGTCCCAGGCCCAGGAGAGGAAGCCCCAGGTGGCCTATAAAACCGAGATTGTCGGGGGGGTCGTGCTCCACACACCCATCTCCATCACCCAGGTGAGCTGGTTTGCACTTTCACTTCTGGAAACAGAGTGCCTGCAAACCCTGCAGGTAGAAATGGCTGCTCTGAACTCCCCTGCTTTGTCTCACACTGAAGTGTGATGAGACAAGGGGGTGTGAGGAGGAGGAGGAGGAGGTCATGAATCTGCTCGACTTCCTGGCCGCCACCATCCACCCACCCACGTGTCCTGGGTGCAGGTCACCTCTCGAGGTTCCCAGGGCAGGGGAAGGCTGTGTCTGTGCCCCCAGCACAGGGACTGTCCCAGGGCTGGTGGCTCCACATCCCTTCCCTGGCGCCCAGCTGGGTGTGCCCTTGGCCATCAGCATCTCCCACCTTCGGGCACTTGTCCAGCTCTGGGCCTCACTTCAGTCTCTTATCAGTGGCAGCACTGGAAATAGAGAGGAGAATTAGATCATTGCAGCAGTTTCTGCGGGCAGATGCCTTTAACACTAACCTGGCCACAGGGCTGGGCAGGATGCAGAGGTGTACGGAGGGTTTGTGGGGTGCACAGGGGGTTTTTTGGAGGTGGCGCATCAGCTGCCAGAATATTTCCGTGCTCTTGCGGCTTCCCCCGTGTGAAATGGCCATTCCCCTGCTGCAGCTTCCTGGGTGTGTCCGTGGTTTCCTGGCTGTGCCCCAGCCCGTGCTGCTCCAGGACTGCGGTGGGGAGTCCCACGCCCTGGCTGCACCCCGGGCCGGCCAGGAGCATCCCCCCAGGCCCTGGGCTGGGACACTCCCGGCTGCAGGAGCATCCTCTGCCTGTGGACACCACATCTGTCCTCACCTCTGCCTGTGGACAGCACATCTGTAATGCCCTGGTGCAGAGAGGTGTGCTGCACTGCTCTCCGGAGGGGCTGAGCACTGACAGGCCAGACAAAGAGCTGTTTGTGTGTTCTGGGGACCCCAAAGCAGCTGTGGCAGGTTTGCAGTGTCACCGCTGCAGGGCCACCCCCCTGCCAAGGGCAGTGCTCAAACCTCAGCCCAGCAGGAGGAAGGGCTTGGAGGGATGGGGAATAAACTGAGTGCAGAAGATGTTTCATCTCAACCATCCTCCCTCCTGCTGGGGGAAAGGGAGGGCACTGCCGGGACGGTGCTGGTGGCAGGGCAGGGCTGGCCCTTGGGGTGCACCGGGGGGTGCTCAGGGGAGCCAGAGGTGGATTTTGGGCTGCCCATGCCCAGCCCTGCCACGAGCCCTTGGCTCACACGCTTCACTCGGGGCTTGTTTCGGGGGGCTTTTCCCTGCAGGGGGTGTCCTGCCTTCCCGCAGGGATGCCCTGCCGCTCACGGTGACTGTTCTCTCTGCTGCAGGACGGCGGGGAGGGCAGTGAGCTGTCCGCCCACCCTCTGCTGCGGCGCTCGCAGAGCTACATCCCCCCCTCGGCCGCCCGCCCGCCCGCGGGGCCGCCCCCGCTCAAGAGCGGCTTCTGTGTCAAACAGGGCAACGTGGTGAGTGCGGGCAGGGCCCGGGGGTGCTCTGCGGGGACGGGCAGGGCTGAGCACCCAGCCAAAATTCCCTTCTCGTTTCCAGAGGAAGAGCTGGAAGCGGCGGTACTTTGTCCTGGATGAGTTTTCCATCAGTTACTACAAGTGTGAGCAGGTGAGCGGCTCCCCCAGTGGCCCCAGCAGGGCTCTGGCAGCGCTGCTGGGCTGTGCAGGGACTCTGCGGGAGGCACATCCCAGCCCCGGGGCCGCCACTGTCTCCTCTCCCCTCTGCAGGACAAGGAGCCTTTGCGTTCGATCCTCTTGAAAGATGTTTGCAAGACCCACGAGTGCCTGGTCAAGTCTGGGTAATTCTCCCCCCACATTTTCCTGTCGCGGCCCTGGGCTGGTTCGGGCCAGAGCAGGCAGTGGGAGCCTGGGCTGCTCCAGCTGCTCGTGGGAGCAGCTCTCGAGGTGTTTGCCCCAAACCAGCCCAGGCGGCTGCAGTGTCTGGGGAACAAGTTATTGCAGCAGACGCTGATAAAATCAAAGTAACCTAAAGACTTGCAATGAAGAATAACCTAAGAAAACAAACCTCTTTAGCTGAAGTAAAAATATGATGTAGGAATGTGTCTCTGAAGTGTTTGTTCCTAGTGAGTAATAGGAAGCTGATATTTAAAACGAGGTGGGAATGCAGTGGATTGTGGTGGGGGGGAGAGCTGGGGGGTTTCTGGCTGAAGCTCTCTGGGGATCTGCACTCCTCTCAGAATCCCAACGAGATCCAAGGTTTGCCCTCAGTGTGTTCCTCCCCAGCACACTGCAGGGATGAAGATAAATACAGGGTTTTTCTGTCTGTGATGGGTGCTGGGGTGTGACTGTCTCTTTCTGTTTCTAGCGACCTCCTGATGCGAGACAACCTCTTTGAAATCATAACCAGCTCCAGGACCTTCTACATCCAGGTGAGCAGCTGAGGCCGGGATCATTTTTGGGTCAGAAAGTTCAGCTCTGGAGAAATGGGCTGTTCCCCACATGAGCAGATGGGGCTGTAACACACGAGTGTGAGGGAGGGATTCACTTCTCCCTTGGGATTATTTATAATCGGGGCTGTTTGCGAGAGCAGGAGAAGGCAGAGCTGAACCTTGGGAAATGCCAGGACAGCTGAGCCTCACTGGGGTGCTGTGTTTGCAGGCAGACAGCCCCGAGGAGATGCACAGCTGGATCCGAGCCATCACAGGGGCAGTTCAGGCCCTGAAAACCCGCCCCAGGGTAGGTCACGTACTTTCTTGTTTCATATTTAGTGTCAAATACAGATTATGCCAACACACAAGATATTTATTCAGCAGATCATCTCGCCAGCCTCACTCTGCCCTTTCTCTTGCAGGAGATGTCCTTTGTGAGGTCCATGGCCAGGCCCGGGGTCTCCCCAGCCCCGTCCCAGCCACGGCCATCGATGGAGGAGCGCAGAGCCCCGGACAGGGACAGGGGCCCCTCCACGTCCTCCTGGCAGCCCTGGACGCCGGTGCCGCAGGCGGAGGGGCAGCGCCCGGCCCCGCTCAGGGTGTCAGTGCTGGTGCCGGGGGAGCAGGAGGGCACAGCCGTGCCCAGCACACGCCTGAGGCACCGCTCGGAGCCGCAGCACCTCAAGGAGAAGCCCTTTGCCTTCGACCTGGACGATGAAAGCATCCGGACCTCTGATGTCTGACCTGGCTCCACGCGCCGCCCCCCCACCTGGCTTTAGGGCGGTTTGGGGTGTGCCAGGTGGTCCCTTCCCTCCAGCACAGCCCTTCCCTGCCGTGCAGGATCTGTCTGGACCCACATCCTGGTGCCCTGCTCTGCAGGGAGGCCCTGGCTGCTCCTGCCCAGGCTTGGCCCCTGTGGTTCCATGTCCTGGGAGGTGCCTCTGGGCACTGCCGGCGCTCACTGTGCAGGGCAGGAGACACTGGGGACCTGTGTGAGGGGACGTCTTCTGCAATTGCGTCATTTCCCCCACAAACCAGGTCTAGAGGAAGTGGCAGGAGGTCTTGGAGGCGTGAGGGGGTAGTGTGGCCTTTTCTCGCGTTTTTGAAATGTTTCTCTCCCCTTTGATGCTGCTCAGATTCCCGGGGCAGAGCTGGGACACGCCAGAGTGCAGCTGCCCACGCAGGGGGCTCACTGCAGCCTCCCCTTACAGTGACTTACTCCCTCAGAGACCAGCTCTTCCCACTGCCCACACGAGGGTTTATCAGCAACCTGCTGGCTTTTAATTCTGTCTTTTTATACCTGTGGCTCCTGTTGAACCTCAGCCCGGGCAGGTGCTCAACCCCTCCAAAGGCTTTTGGCACTTCCTGAGCAGGAGCCAGGGCAGGGCAGGGCAGCCAGAGTGACAGTGGCTCCCAGGTGGGAGCATCCTCAGGTAAGATGTTGGTTTGCACTCGCACACCTGGGCACAGGTAGCCATGCCAGATGGTGAAGGACTTTTAGTACAAAGCAATGAATACCCAGCACCTGATGGAACTGAGCAGACTTGTCCGGCCAACTCACCCACTGCCTGCCCGAGATGGAAACCAGAGGAGTTTCTAGAGCAATGTGAATCCCCATTTCCATAACCAAATGAGCTCCTGTAGGTGTGATAAATAGTGTGTAGAGACTGCAGGTGTTCCCTTGGCAGAGAGATTGTCTGATACCTTCACCTTGTGAGTGTGTGCAATCCCCGGGTGCCGAGGGAGAACTCGGCTTCCCTTTCACTTCCCTGGCCATGGCACCTCCTCTGCTCTGCAAGCTCAGCCCAGTGTGTTCCCCAGGAGCAGAACATCTGGTTTGTCCCAGCCCTTTTGGGGCCTCCAGCTGTTTGACAGCTGTGCCTCAGCCTGAGCCTTGATTAGCCTGACTGACCTTAATGTGATTCCAGTTGTACCTTCCTGCCTCAGTCCCGTGGGGCTGCTGCAGGATGGGCACAGTAAAGGAACCTTTGTGCAGCTGGGGGAGGCAGGAATGGGGTCCCCCAAGTTCAGGGGGAAGAGGGTCTCTAATGGGATTGTGTGGAGGAGCTGGAGAACACGGAGACCATGGAAATAAGTGGGAATTGATGCAAACGGTACAAGGCGAGTGTTAATGTTATTTAATTGTAGCTGCCTAGATCCTGATGTTCCTTCTTCTGCTCCTTTTTTGCTTTATTTGCAGTAGAGTTTGAAAGTTTCCTTTTTTTTATGCTGACTTGCTGTTTGGCTCCTAACACTGTTTCAAGGTTGTTTTAGTAGTTTGGTAAACTCATCCATCAGAGAGTCACAGTGTTCACTAACAGCGTTCTGATCTCAGTTTTGGAGAGCAGGGAATGCAGAGGGATGATGGTTCTTTGGTGCAAGGCCTTGGAACCACAGACTCCTGAGTATTCCTGGTGCTTGATAATTGCACAGTTTCCTCAGGCCTGGGAAGGTAAAGCAGAGGCTTGTTGCACAATTAAGGTTAATTATCCAGGAGCAGAAACTACCAGTGGCTCCAGCACAATTGCAACATTCCTCCTGCTCATTCCCACCCTCCTGCATCCCCAGGACAGCACAAAGGCTGAAGGTGAGGTTCAAATAAGTGTGGAGCTCAGCTGGGCTCCAGAGCCGTCCAGAACACACAGGTGGTGTTGGGAGGGAGGAAGGGATTTCCCTCCTGTTCCAGGGCTGGCTGGATGCAGCCAGACCTTGATGGAGCTTTGTGGTTATTTTAAAGCAAACTGGTTTCCCCTCAGCTTCTGGCTCAGGTGTGGGATGGACACATCCCCCTGGAGCTGCTCCCTCCTGAAGCCTGTGCTGTGGGGCTTTGCTGGGGGTGCTGCAGATTTGGGGTGCCTTGGGAGAGAGGGGTTTGCTTATTCCCACCTGGTTCCAGATGTTTCTGAAAGTGCTGGCTGGGGATTCCAAGTGCTCTTAGTGCTGGGGCCCTCGTGTGGGCAATGCTGTCACTCCCGGGGTGGGGGGACCTGCCTGTAAATGCTGCAATGCCCTTTTCTCCCCGGTGTTTTTAAATAAAGAAGGAAATCCCAGTAACTTTCCCAAGCTGTCTGTTTGCACTGTGTATTTTGGGTGAGGGTTGCCGTGGGGGCTGAGTGCTGTCCCTGCCAGGGTGGGGGGACAGTGCAGCAGCTGGGTGGGTGTTCCCTGTGCTCCTCATGCTCCTGCCCTGCACAGGGAGAGGCTCTGGGCATTGTGAGGGCAGGGACATCACAATTCCCTCTGGATCAAGGTCCCAGATGTTCCTTGGGGAGGAGGGAAGCTGCTGGACCACGGTCCTGCTGTGAGCTGGCTCTGGGGGACTGGAGATGTGGGAGCTGTTAATGACAGTGGATTTCTGCACGTGGGATTGTTATTTTTTTTCTTTCTGAGTCGCTGGAGAATTTTTTTCCCCTCCATGGACTTTCCAGCCCTGCTGTTCTGCTGAGGAAAGGCATTTTCAGGACAAAGCTGTCCCCCACCCCCCAGTCAAAGCTGCCAAACTGGGAGTGTGTGTTTGCTGCTCTCTCTCAAATGTGACCAGACATTTGCATACACACATTTTGTGTCTGGCTCTGGCTGGGACTTGTTGCAGCTTCCTTTTCCCATTTTATTCAGCCTCGTGAGTTTTTAACCTGCAGCTGGTGGGGCTTCCTCTTTCGGATGTGAGGTTCTTGCACCCTTTGGGTGCTGCAGGTGCCTTGTGCTGGGGCTGGAGTGTCCCTGGCACAGACAGGAGCTGCCCCCGGCCCTTTCCCTGACTGCTCCCAGATCTCAGGGGGCTCATGACCCCCAGGTAACCAGGGCTCAGGACTCTGAATTAATGGGCTGGCTCATTAATGGGGGGCCTCAGAGCTAGACCATGACCCCATGGCCTTCATCTCTCTGTGGCTGTGACTGTACTAATCCCCAAAGTACGTAGAGTCAGCTTCTTCCAGATTTTATTAACATTTGTTTGACCCCCC
>VWZU01005887.1:16275-38736 GCA_013397095.1 Sterrhoptilus dennistouni
CCGCGGTGTCCCCGCGGTGTCCCCGGGGGTCCCGGTGCCCGCGGGAGGGTCTGCGGGTGGCGGCCGCACCTGTGCCCTGCCCAGCATCGCCAGCGTGCTGCTCTCGGGGATGCTGCGGGGTCTGTTGTCTGGACACGCCAGACGAGGAACTGATCCCTCGGGTCCCTGCCCTGTCACCCTGCCCCGGCCCGCAGGTGTCTCTTCGCTCCTCCGCCCTCCCGTGTCGGGCACTGGCCAGGGGCTGTGCCGGGCTCCTCGGGAGAGGAGGCAAAACACCCCGGCAGAGCCCCGGGAGATGCGGGGTGCCCGCTCAGTGCGGGTGGGCTTGGCCATGGGGGGCTCGGGTACAGGGCAGGACCCCGCAGGATGCTGTCTGTCTGTCCCCAGGGAGGCAGGACAGGGCTCAGGGCCATCGTTCTCTGTGGCTTTTAGAGAGCTGATCCCATGCTGTCCATAGGGACTGTTCATGAATTGAGATGGTTCTGTTTATGGGCTCCTGTGGTGTTGATTCCCGGCTGTACGTACACGAGAGGCAGAAATGTCTCCCCTGTTGTTTCTCCCTCCTGAAGGGACACGTGTGCTGAGTAAAACTTTTGTGTTTGTCATTAATGTTTTTATAGTCGGGTATTCCCAGCTGAGGAATATACAGCCCGATAGTGGTGCCCTGTGCTGGAGACAGTGCTGATGTGGTGTGGCAGCGTGTTGGGAGCTGGAGGCCAAGGAGTGAGGTCTGAAATTATCATCTCTGAGACAGCAGGTGCTTGTGCTTCCAGTGGGGTGGTTGGTGTTTTGAGGAGTAGGATTTCAGTTCCTGCCTGTAGGAAACACTGGTGCCAGTTCCTGATGTTGTTCCTGATGTTCCTGATGGAAGTGTTCCTCTGTGCCTTTGGAACTCTCTGTCCCAGCTATTAATGCCAAACCTGCCATGAAATACAATGAACCTCCCCTGCCTGAGGTATGAGCGTGAAGGAGAGGGTAGAAACCTCAACTTTCGGGTTATAATGTAAGTGCTTTTGACACACATAGGGATGTAAGGCAAAAGTGGAGTGTTACCAGAAACTATTATTTGAAAATTCCTGAATGACCATAATCACACAGTGATGTGTAGCCTTAAGAGATTTGTGTGTGTGGCTTTTCCTCTCCTGTTTGTGTCCACAGGAGCCTTGAAGATTTGACTGGATGAATTCAGAAAAATTCACAGACAGACACTGTTTTGTGCTGCTCCATCTCTTTCTTGATACTTGGTGTCATACACACACCAGGATGCTCCAGCCAGGCTTGGCCACAATTCTTGAAGTGTCTAAATGCTTGGGTTTAAATTTCTGGGGAGATAGGGGGGTTGGTTAAGATAATTCTTTTGTTCAGATCACAGAAAACACAGCACTGCCTCACCCATATTGCAACAAATCTGGGACAATCATTCAACAAAGGGTGGGTTTGTGGTTATTTCTGCCATGTAAAAAGGAAATAGAGGAAGGACATTTGAGTGTAGCTAACGTTGCCTCTTGTAGTGCCTTGCTTTTGGGAAAAGGAAGTTTGAACTGTGACTTCAGAGTTTCTGCACGTCTTGATAATTTTTATTTCTCAAGCTAAAATTATAAAAAAAAAAAAGAAAAAAAAAAAGAAAAAAGGTAAGAATGTGCATTTCAGAGTTCCCTGTGGTGGCCAAATGTAAAGGCAGTGATGTCTCCAAAGGGAAGGTTCCCACGGACTCAGCTGGGAAAGCAGAGCTGACACTCACAGCTGGTGAGATGGGGAGGAAGTGAGTGGGCTCAGCTGCTCATCTCCTGCCCTGGGCACGCTGTCATGGGTGAGAGGGAGGGACTGCAGGGCCAGTGACCCACAGGAGGGCTCATCCTGCTGCAGGGGACAGCAGAGCTTTACCCTGCTCCTCCCTGTGGGGAGGTTCTGAGGTGCAGAGCGTGTTGTGACAGAACCACTGGACACCTGTGACAGTCCTTTTTGTGGAACAAGGGGAGCTGTTGTCTTGCAGACAAATTAGGCTTTAGGAAGGGCAGAAGGAATGGGGAGAGTCTAGACAGGAAACACTTACAGCATAGGTCTGGATTTCAGCAAGGGGTGTAAGAATTTTCTAGGAAATATTTCTGTGGAAGAGCTCCTGTAACCTGATCAACGTCCAACATCCCCAGTGAAATACCAGAGAGACTTCATGAACTGCTTTGGCCAGGTTTAAAGTCACACAAATATTCCAGGTGAGCAATACACGCAGATGAATTTGCTTCTCTTGCCGTGATAGTTGGTCATCTCCTCCTGCCTTCTGAAAGGCACTGGCACAGCAGGAGTCCCAGCAGGTCTGAAGACACAGAGCAGGGGAGGGAGAGAGGGAAAGAAAAGTCCCAAGGAGTGGTGCCTGTAGAAGAACAGCTGGCCAGATGTTCCCAGGTGTTTTGGAGATGAAGCACCACTGAGGCACTTTTTAGTCTTTGAGGTATGGGAGGGGCTGGAACTGCTGGCTCCACAGAAAACATTCCTACATTTAGAAGAACACTTGTTATCTTTGTGTTTTATATAAACCTCTAAATATTTTCAAGTGGACTTGGATAATATTTGCGTAGCGAAAGTGAAGGAGGTTTTTGCTTGCAGTAGTCCAAAAAGTAAATCCTACTTCAGCTGTGACCTTAGTGCAAAGGTCAAGTGCACCAAAAAAATGCTTTTCCTGGTGTGTCATTGCCTGGAGAAATCCACCAGCAGTGGTTCTGTTGTTTTGAAGGACGTATGTGAGTAAGCCAGGTCGTGGAAGTTTCTCCTCAGACACTGCTTGGCAAGCTCCTGTATGATTCTGAAAATAGGATGTGGAGAATGCAGATTGAGCTGGCAGCTGGTACCTCCCAGTCAGAGGGGATTCAGGCTCCATAAAGGCTGGGATAGCAATCCCAGTGATCTGAGCACGAGAGGAGTGTCTGTCAGAAATAAGTGGCTTTGAAAGGATGGTACAAAGTGTTCTGCTGAGGTGGAAATAATTGTACAGGTATGAGAGGGTGAAAAATGGGGAGCAGGAGCATGTTGGCAGGAAAGGAAATGAGTGTCAGAGCAGGTTAAATGACCAGTGTATCAGACATGTGCCCTCTGTTTGAATGATCTGTTTTGCTGATCTGTGGAGATTCATAAACACACACACAGCCTGTGTGCCTTGGTCTGTGTGGGGCCTCCCTGGGCTGTTGTGTCCTGTTGTGCTGTTTTGGGATGGGTGTATCTGCCTGGAGAGCAGAGCCACAACAGCCTGACGGGAACAGGCAGAGGGGTACAGAAATACTGAATATTGATGCTCCTGGGTTGCAGGAAAGGAGAGGCAAGGATGCCAGCACACTGGAAATCTAAAGATCTGGAGTTAGAGAGAAGGGAGTGAATGGTTCTCCCCTCGGGGGGTCAGAGGTGCAGCTTGAGGCAGAGTGAGCTGACCCACTGAAGGTCAGGGATGCTGGTGGAGGGGCTCTGTGTGGGGCTGGTCCTGCCCGGGCCCTGGTGGGCTGGATGGATGGATGGATGGATGGGTGGATGGATGGCTGTGTCATGCTTTTGGCACTCCTGGTGAGCAATCCCCTGCCAAAGTGTGGGTGACTCGTGCAGCTGACCTCAGCTATTAACTGCAATCAATTGATGATAACCACAGTTAACTTAATGAGTTCTGGTATTAGCTGCTGGCCTTGCTCACATGCTGATGAGGATGTTTTTATGAAATTAGCTTGTTCTGTGGTGTAACAGGCCACAGCCTGAACTTTCCTCTCTTTAATCTTTTTTTCTTCCTTTTGAGGGTGTATCTTTGACCTTCCGTTGCTGGGCTTGGGAAGGAGTCAGAGCTCAGGAAGGATGATAATTGAGGGGAAGTGTGAGTGTAGGTGGAAGCAGCCATGCGCTGATTCTGTAACTGAGCCAGTGACCCATGGGCATGCCAAGGTCTAGCAAGACAGGGGATGCAGTTTGGCCTTTGGTGAATGCAGATCTGACCTGTCAGGCACCCCGAGAAGACTCACCTGAGCACCCCAGAGCTCCCCTCATGTCTGGAGAGCCGTGAGGGCTGAGATGTGTTCTGGCGCTTTTCAAGCTCCCACATGCATGGAATTCCTATGGTGGATTTGGGGTGGGGAAGATGATTCATGTATTCCTGGTTGTCTCCAATGCTCGGTAATTAATGGCAGCCTTTAATGAGATGAGATAAATATGGTCATAGGTATGGAGTTGTGTTTTTCTGATGGGATATAAAATCTCAGCCCGGAAATGGGTCATCAGTGTGTTGTGTCCTCAGCAGTGACGTGGTGCAGCTCCAGCAGCTCCCTGTGGCAGAAAGCAGCTGAGGATTAGGAGTCCTGTAACTTGCTGAAAAGATAATTCCAAACTGTACCTGGCCTTTGTGGGAGGAAAATGTGGGAGCAGGGTTGGCTTTTTCTGCTTGGCTGCACTTGTCCCTTGGGTTGGATTTTGTTGAACTGCTCTGTGCCCTCTTTGAGGGTTGCTGGTGATGTGTGAAATTCTGCACAGGGCAGTTGGCATGGAAACAGGCTCTCTGGGAAGTGAGGGGCAGTGCCAGGGAGATACCTGCTGGAGATCCCACCCCCATCACCTCACAAACTAGGGGTGGTGAAGGGTGGGAAGGAGGGCAGAAAGTGGGGACAGAACTGTCAGAGCATTCAGAGGCTTGAAAAATTGCCTCTTTTAGTGCTGTTGCTCTAAGAAGATCTTCTTGGCCTTGTACTCTTCCCAGAAGTCCCTCCCAGTTCTGCTTCATGTGATGATTCACTTACTTGTTTTCTGCTTCCAAGCTGCTCTTGGGCAAACGTGTCGTTTTCCAGGCGCTGCCAAGGCTGGCTGTGTCCTGCTGTTTGTGTAACCTGTGCCTCGAGAGCCTCCAGAGCCTGGCCAAGTGTCCCTTCCCCACTGCTGCAGAGGTGAATGGCAGTGGGGAAGGGACAATTGCAGGGCAGTGACCTGCAGGCACTCAGGGCTGGGCACGAGCGTGTGGCTGGACATGACAAATGTAGAGAAGTGATTGCTGCAGTCTGTGTTTTTGGTGGCTCATTCCAGGGAAGGAAACAGCCCTTCCCTCCCTTGTTTTCGGGCCAGGGAGGTATTGACACTGTGTTCTGAATGTAAGGGGCTGTTTTCAGGAATTTTATCTCTGCTTTTTTTAATACCTTTTGTCCACAAACACTGTATTTATGAAAGCTCTGCTGCAGTCTGTGCCCTGTGTGATTTCCCGAGGAGCTGTGCCTGTGCTGGGTGACAGAAATGCTGTGTGACAGCTGCAGGACAGCAAAAAGTCATTTGCGCCTCCTGCCAGGGACACGTGTGCTGTGACAGGAGGGAAGCTGGGAGGGATCTGCTGGGCTGTTCTTTGGGGACAGTGGTGGGAAGAGTGTGGAAGGGGACTTGCTTTTCCCTTGGGATGCCTTTCTGAGTGCTGAGCCAGGGTGATGATGTGTGTCAGCTTGCCTGGGGTGGGAAGAGGAGGGCAAAGCCTCTGAAGGAACCTCAATGTCACTGCAGCCTGGAGCTTTTTGGGGACCCCTGGCATTTAAAGCCTGTGTGGGAGCTCCTGCCCATTTTCCAAAGGATGGAGCAGGCCTCTCATGGAGGCTTTGAGCTCACAGTGCTGTCCTGCAGCTCAGAGAAGCCAAAGGCCCTTTGGAGGTGAAGTGTCAGTTTTGGTGTGCTCAGAGGGGCTGGTTTTAACTGGATGCAGCATCTCAGTCCCACGTTAGAGATTTTGGAGGGTCTTGGGCACCAAACACTCGCTCACCTGCCCCAGACGTGGTGATGATTTCTGGAGACAGACAGTGAGGAAAACTGTTCCCTTTCCCCCACCTTTGTTGGGAAGCTCAGACTCCTCTGATGAGCTCATTGATTCCTTTGCCGTGAGCCAGGAAAACTGTTTCTCTGGATCCTGTCTGTGATCTGGCTTGGCCAACCTCCTGCTTCCTGGGGGAGCGGCTCCCAGCCAGGCACCGGCAGATGCCACTGCTGATGGGAAAAGTCATTTGCATGAACAATTTATTGTTGTTTACATAGTTAATATAACACTTGCTTGCAAAAACTGATAAAGGGAGCTTGGACTGTGGGCTTGTTTGGTTCAGGGGATGTGTCTGATGCTGCATATGCAAATAATATATAAAGGGATCTGCTTTGTTGCAGGGCTTTGTCTCATCTCAGTTGTTTTGATGAGGCCCTTGAGAGCTCTCTAAGAGCATAATGAATAGTAACACCAGCCTCAGGTCAGGAGTTTGGCTGTGCTGTGCCCTGGGGAAGTGCAGGAGCTGCTGGAGCTCTTTGAGAGAAGCTGCATGGGGCAGTTCTGCAGCTTTGCAGCATAGGACACTTGGTTTGACACTGGGCATCCTTGGGTGACCCCTTGCTGTGCTGACCTGCTTCAAATGCTGATTCCTGCTGCTGAAGAGTGGTGGTGTATGAAATGGGTACTGGTGAGACAGTATGTGGAATGTGAAGATTTCAAATTGAAACTTTCTGGAGTTTCCCTGGTCCTTTGCAAGGCAGTCCAAGTGTGCCTTGCTCTGAGGTTTGCTCTGAGCTCTTCTGTGTGTGGACTTCTCCTGAAGCAGTGTTTTCTTCCTTGCGCCTCATCCTCTTGATTGCTTTGTTCCTTTAGCCAATGTTTCTGTTCTTTCCAGGTTTCCAGGACATTTCCCTGCTCACTTCCTACAAAGTTGTAACTCCACAGAAATTGGGAAGAGAACGACGAGAGGCTTCCAACAGCTCCTTGAGACAGGTACTGGGCAGTGCTTAGACACATCTTCAGTTTAGTGTCTACTTCCAAATAAATTCCACCCCAGACTGACCTGAAATGCCCCCAGGATGCTGCTGGATTCACCTGGCAGAGGGAAATGTCTGTCCTTGCAGGGAGATCACCTCTGGCACTGCTGGCAGCTGAGGTACAGAGGTACCTCCCTCCTCCAGAGGTCACGAGTTGCTGCAGTGGATTTTTGCACTGAGTGTAAAACTTGAATCATATTCAGTAAAAAAAACGTGTTGTCCTTTTTTTGGCTCTGACTTGGAACTTTTCTGTGGACGTTTTAAAAGGAAAGAATAAGAAAACCACAGCTCTGTTCCAAAACCATTTCCTTCATGTGATTTTTTCCCGTCACACAGGAAGGGATGCTGAGTTCTGGAAGCAGGGACAATTATAAAATAAATTTCAGGCTCATCCACGTTTGTTGGTTTCAAAGAATGTTTTCTTCATTAACATGAATAAAATGCACCTTTCTCTATATTCAGGACCAGGTGTCATATGCTGTTGAGATTGAGGGAAAGGAATACAGGATTCATCTAGAAAAGAACAAGTAAGTGATGAATTTCTTTAAATTATTCAAACTGTTGTGTCCAGATGATAGGACAGCTGGCAGGCAGCACACGAGTTTTGAATCCTGGGGTTTTGTGTGGGAAGTGCAGGTACATCCCAGCTCTGCAAAATGGCAAGAGATTGAGTTCAAGTGTCCTGGCCATCAGCCAGAGATGTTTTTCCATCCCTGCAGCCCTGGGGGAACCCCCTTCAGAGCAGGAAGCTGCAGATTACTCTGAGGAGACCCAGGGAATCTGCAGCTCTTTCTATTCACAGCTAAAAATAAACAAGCTGAACTGTATTTCAAGTAAATATTTTCACGTTTGTCTGGCTCTTGTTTATTGTTTTAGTTTTGTGTTTTTTCCTGTCTCAGTAGCACCGGGACACTAATAAATGAGGAGATTGACTTTCCAAGGTCTGAATCCTGAGCCCTCACTGATGTACACGTTGTCTGTCTGGAGTTTAGGGGCCACTTGCAGCACCAGCACATGGTCAGTTCCAGGCACTGCTGCTCCAAACTGCTCTTGTGATAGAGACACAACTGTGCAGGCCCTTGGGGAGCTCCAGCTGCCACTTGCCAAGACCCTGACCCTCAGAAATGTGGGAATTTAGCTGCACCACATCAATGGAATTACCAGGATGGTGCAGCAGTCTGAGCCGTGGGAGACTTTCCCAATGCACTTCCTCCTTGCACTGGAGAGGAGAAGGCAAATGCAGCAGACTGAGGGCTGGAATTTTTTTTTTCTTGCTTAGAAACAGGCTTTTAGCACAATTTAATGGGTTTTGCTGCTTGTTCTACTCTCTGAGGTGAGGTGGTTTGTTTGATTTCATTAGCAGTTCTACCATTCTGGTCTCTTGGATTTTGCTGTGAGAACATACTATTTGTTTGTTAATTTTGGAGGGGTTTCCTTTTTAAATTGCAATTTACCTTTTCGTAACACTTTTGATTATGGCCATCTGACTGCTCTGCTCCAGTGTCACAGTCATTCCATGAAATTCCTCTTGTATCCCTTCTTCCCTTTCATTGCAGAGAACTGCTGCCCAAAGATTTCACAGTTTATACCTATGACAAGGAGGGAAAGTTGCAATTGGAATATCCAGATGTCCAGGTAGGATTTCCTTCTATTAATACCCTCACTGAAGGTGACTGGAACAGGGCATCTGTGTTGAGTTATTCCATGGGAAGCATGCTTGCAGGCTGCCTGATGTGTTGCCTTTGGAAATGTAGAATTAAAAGCAGGTTGTGTGATACAAAATGCACGAGAGCTTTCCTGATGGCTTCTCTTAAGGATCAGTGTTGTTCCTTTGGAAGGGAAGTGTTAGTCATACATGATGCACAGGATCTTGTTCTTGAAAATAGAGCACCTGAGTCAAATGACTGTTTGCTTCCCAGTTAAAAGGGCTTGGTTAGAGGAAAAGTGCTTTTTCAGCATTAGGTCACAGAAGTCACGCTGGCCCTGAACAATCAGCACAAGCCCTCTCTGCAATTCTTGCTGAGCAACAGGTGACAGAATCTGTATTATAAACCCCTGGATCAATGTCTAAAAATGCCCTTGCCAGAGGAAATGGAGTGTATTTGCCCCATGCTATCCCTTGTCTGGTTTCCAAGCCATGTGTGTGCAGAGTAGCCAGTGGAAGTATCCCGTCTGTCAGGGCTGCACTGGGCAGAAAGCTCTGGTTGGACAGGAGTTGTCTCTCCTCCTGCTACACAGAGGTGACAGACAAGCCAGAACTCTCTGCCAGAAGACTGGAGAGTAACTTGGCCCAAATCTGGAGGGAGGGGCTGGCCTCCAAATATTTGCAGCAGGGTGGAGGACAGAACAGGAGAGGGATGGCCTAGGTCAAGTTAAGAAATCCAGCTGTGGTAAATTTAACTGAATACATTTTGTGTTCTTGAGTTGTGATCGCTGCTGGTCAGTGGCAGATCACAGATTGCCCTGGGTGTGCAGGAATGACTGAAACACGTGTGTAATGCCCCCTTGTTTTTCTGTCCAGGACCACTGCCATTATCAGGGATTTGTGGAGGGGACCCTGGATTCCCTGGTGGCTGTCAGCACTTGCTCAGGGCTCAGGTACCACAACTCATCCTTTGTGTCCTGGCTGTCCCACTGTGGCTGCTGAACCCAAAACCCACTTCTGCTGCTTTTAGCTGTGCCTCAGCCAGCCAGGGAGGCACTGGCTGCACTGAGCTGCCCTGGTGCTGTTGTCCTGTGGCATCTCGTATTCAAGAAGTTCACAGATATTTGAAGTTATTAGTGCAGTTTGTTACCAGGGTGTTGTAAGTTGGTTTCGATGCATATTTGGCTTATTTTTTTAACTTGCACAGATAGTCATCACAACTGTACCTATTGCAGAAATGGGATGGTGAACACTGGTCTCCAAATGTCACCAAATTGCCCCTAAACCTTATGCACCCCAAGTTGGATGGAATTGTTTTCTGCTTGGGCTAATTGCCGTATATTCTGTGCCACTGATTTTTTTGCAGGGCCATGCCAGGCACCAGAGTGGCAATAGTGTGTTTGAACTAAAGCATTTCTGCCTAAGAGCTGTGATGTAATCCCTGGGGCATTGCAGAGCCTTGCAGGGGTATTTAATTTACTGCATTTTAAGGCCCTGCTCAGTGAAAGGCTTCTGCCAGGCCTGAAGTGAAGTGTGCTGGCCCACAAGAGCTGAGCTATAGGCAGACTGTGGCTGTCCAAGAATAACTATTCCTTTGTTCAGGTGTAAAAGTTCTGGGTAACTGTTCTCTGTGCTCAGTGCCAGATTTCTCACACACTGCTGTATTGTAGGGGTTTGGTGACACTGGGGAATGTCACCTATGGGATTGAGCCCATGGATTCCTCTTCTGACTCCAAACACATTTTATATCGACTGGATGATGTGAAGAAAGAGCCCACAACGTGTGGAGTTGCCACTGAAGGCCAGGAAAAGGAACCTGCAGAGGGAAATCTCCACCCCAGTATGACCCAGCTGCTGCGGGTAAGGCCTCCCCAGCCCCACATAAGGGCTTTTGTGAGTTCATTTAAGAGTATGGAAGCAGCTTATCAGATTTCCTGGGACTTAGCACATACCTAAAGGTTTATGATTTGGGGGGTTTCTGCACTACTGTACAACTCATTTTCTTTCCCAAAGCAGCCACAGTCTCCTCCTGCCTCTGCACATGGCAGGGAGGGTGGGGCAGCTGATTAGAATATTCCCAGGCTTTTTGGGGGGACTTTTAAGGGCAGGAATGTGGCTCTCATGGAGAGGCTTGTTACCAAAGTACTGCATCAGGAGCCTGGAGAATATTGTTGTGTTTATTCCATCCTCCTCACCATCACAGCAGCAGTTTGGTGTGAAGTCCCCCTTGTCCTTCAAGGACTTTCTGTACAGGAACAAGATTGAAATGAAAGCAGGAGAACAAAAAATGTTGTGTTTCACCACAAGATCATTGGCATTTGCTTGTAGAATCTTTCTGCCCCTTTATGTGAGTGTGTGCTGACTTTCCAAAGCAACCTGTGCAGATGTCCTGTGCTTTTGAAACAAGGGAAGTCTTTGTGCAGCCGAGTTTTACTGTAAAACACAGAGACTGTCATTGCCTTGGATTCCACTGCTTGGATTTGGCACCGTGTGCTTTGGGTGTGTCTCAAACCACTGGTGGTGTCAAGTGAAATATGACAATGTCATGAGGGTTGGTTTTTTTGTTTTGTTTTGTTTACACTTGAATTAATAAATCTGAAGTTGTCTAAAATATTTTCCCCCCCCAGAGAAAGAGGGCGGTCCTGCACCAGACAAGATACGTGGAGCTGTTCATAGTTGTGGATAAAGAAAAGGTGGGAGTTCTGTGTGTGGCTTTCCTTTTTCTTTCTCATCAGGAGAGGGCCTGGAAAGCCCTCAGGCTTCATTACTCCCAAATGGATTGTTGAAAAACACTTGACAATTTAGCCAAGTTTTGCAAATATGCTGCCCTGGAAGTGGATAAATGTGTGCAATGTGATCCTCCTCAGAAAAGGAGTCAGCCATCAGACAGGGAGAGGTTCTGTTAGCAAAGAATCTCACAGTGTAAGGAAAGCACATGGAAAAAATGCCTTTGCTGTTCTCTTTGGAATATTGAGCTGCTGAGCAGTAACAGTGAAGATCTTGGTGTCTTGGTTGGCATCTTCTTGGAGATTTGGAGCCAGGCAAAAATGTTGTGTTCCTTTTTCTAACTGTTGTCTCTATCTCTGCTCTTCGTGAGGCTGAGTTTCTTTGTCTTGCAGTTTGAAGATTTTGGGAAGAGTGAAACAGAAGTAAGAGAACATATGGTGCAGCTGGCAAACTTCCTGGACAGTGTGAGTAGGAGGGATGGTGTGTGCTGCAGCCCTGCTGCCTTTTGTAAGTGTCCTCCTTGGGCTCTGTTCTGGTACCACTTTGGGGAACACATCCCTGTGGAAGCTTTTCCACCTCTGAATTCATCTGCATTTGTCCATCTTGAGAATCAGTTTGGGAAACTCTTCCAACCTGTCCTACATCCAGTGAGTGACAGGGCAGATTGTCACAATTATTGCAATTCTTGTGTCTGTGTAAAAGCTGGAGAAAAAGCACGTCTATAACTCCACTACTTCACATGGTATTTGTCAGAATTGAGACTTCGTTTTATTTCTGTTTGGTATTGTCTTAAAATGTAGCCAGTGTGGCATTTAAACATTGATCCTGTAGCTAATGAAGGTCTAAATCAAGGGAAGATGCATTCTAGTGGTTCCAATTGTGTACTAGCTGTGGAAAAAAAAAAAATCAAACCCACACAGAAAGGATGGATACTTGCAATAAGACCTATAACACCACGTCTTGTTTTTGTCTGAAGACATTAATAAATACTCCTCCTCCTTTTTCTCCCCAGATGTACGTTATGCTGAACATCCGCATCGTGCTGGTTGGCCTGGAGATCTGGAAGCACGAGAACATCATCAGCACAGACGGGGGGGCCGGGGATGTTCTGGCCAACTTCGTGCAGTGGCGAGAGAAGAACCTCGTCCTGCGGCGGAGACACGACAGCGCCCAGTTTGTCCTGTGAGTGCCACCTCCTGCTTTGGCCCCAGAGCTTCATTCTGCTCCTGCCTGCCCAGCCCAGCTGTAGTGCCTGTGCTCTGTATATGCACAGGGATGATGTGGAAGAGGCTGACTTGCTCTGTAAACACTTGTCTTTAATTAACAGAGTAAAGGAATCCTGAGTAGAACAGCACAAGCTGAGCTGGTGCCACTTGTGCTTGCAGTCAGTAGCAGTGCTCCTGTGTCAGCCTTGGGAAGCTGGAGCAGCAGGATTTGTGCCCACAGGCAGGAGTGGTGTGCTGATATGGACCCTGTGTGTGTGTCTGTTCAGACAGATGATGGTTTTTCCTTTCTCTCCTGACTGTAGGAAGAAGGGTTTTGGTGGCACAGCTGGAATGGCCTACGTGGGAACAGTGTGCTCCAAGAGCCATGCAGGAGGCATTAACGTGGTGAGATTTCTTCAGTGACCTCTGAGTGTGACTGAGATCAGAGTTTGCGCTCTGAAAATCTTCTTGGAAGCACAGAGTCTTCCATAACAAAGCTGAAGTGGCTTAGTAGGGCTAATTGTTGTCCCCAACAACTTCTGACACTTCCAGGATATCTGGATCCCAAATTCTCTCTATCCTTCTGCTCAGCTTCTCCGCTGCTCAGTGCAGTACTCATGCAGAAAGATTTCTCAAAGAGGATTTGTCTGTGTCATTTTAAGCATCTCTGCCTCAAAAGTATCTGGGAGCTATGGGTGTTCTCAGGTCTGTCCTGTAGCTGACCTGTCTGACCTGCAGCTGTGGCCTCCCTGAGCAGTGCTGGTTCACTGTATGTTTTATATGGAACTGTAGAGCCTTAATGAACCAAGCTGCTGGTCTCAGATAACTGGCAATCACAGAAATCTGGTTTCTTTGGACCAGTGACAGAAGTGCTGGAATTTGCACATTTCAGGAGAATTGGGCTGGTGTGGAGTGGAGAGTTCCAGTTTTTGTGTTAATGTTGCAGCTGCTCTGGAAAGTGGAGCTTGTTGGGTAGTGTCCCAGAGAGGTTTCTCTGAGGGCTCTTATTGCTAAGCAAATTCCATGCACTTGGTGGGAAATCCAGCACTGTTGATCTGAGAATCCTGATAACGTAGAGGCAGAATGGCAAAAGGGCCTCTTTAGCACATAAGTAAACATTGACTTTGTCAAAATAAGCTCTCTGCTGACTGCCCTCTGTGTCACTCGTGTGCAGTTTGGGAGGATCAGTATCCAGATGTTTGCATCCATCATGGCTCACGAGCTCGGCCACAACCTGGGGATGAACCACGATGATGAGCGAGTGTGTCACTGTGGGGCAAGCAGCTGCATCATGAGCTCTGGAGCATCGTAAGTACCCGACCAAGGGAAGGTAAAGCAGGGTCAAAATGCCCCATCCACGTGCTTTGTTCTTATGGATTCATTTCACCTTCAAATTCCCCTTGCAGAGAGTCCTGTTGTGCTTGTAATGGGGAGAGCGAAGGTCCCCCTTGGCCTGCAAGGGGATACTGGCTTGGCTTAGGGTAAAGCTCAGCTCATTTTCCCCATCACAGGGGATCAAGGAACTTCAGCAGCTGCAGTGCAGAAGACTTTGAGAAGCTGACACTCAACAAAGGTGGGAGCTGCCTGCTCAACGTTCCGAGGCCTGACGAGACCTACAGCGTCCCGTACTGCGGGAACAAGCTGGTGGATGCTGGGGAGGAGTGCGACTGTGGCTCACCAAAGGTTTGCAGCTGTGTTTTCCCAGTGGTGCCAGGGCAGTCTTGTGTCCCTCACTCAGAGGGGACTGTGACAGAGGGGGAGATTTTGTGACATTCACAGCCCTTGTGTCCTCAGGAATGTGAGAGCGACCCGTGCTGCGAGCCAGGAACGTGCAGGCTCCGATCCGGTGCTGAATGTGCTTATGGTGACTGCTGCAAAAACTGCCAGGTAAGAGACTCTGGTGCTGTCAGGAAGTTGGCGAAAGGAGAGCATTGGCTTAGTCAGTGCATCTGTGAGAGGGAGTTGTCCTGTGTGTCCCCACGAGGCCTTCAGATCAGTCCCTTGTTTGGGGCATACTGTGAGTCAGGTGCAGTGCCAGGCTCTGCTGTGAGGTTCCTGTTTCCTGATGCAGTTTTCCCTCCCCTCTCTCTCCTCAGCTCCTTCCTGGGGGCACCGAGTGTCGGGCAAGCACCAACGAGTGTGACCTCCCAGAGTTCTGCAACGGCACGTCCCAGTTCTGCCAGCCAGACTTCACGGTGCAGAACGGGCACCCCTGCCACAACCAGGAGGCCTATTGCTACAACGGCGTGTGCCAGTACTACGATGCACAGTGCCAGGACATCTTTGGCCCCAGTAAGGAAGAGCACAGGGTTACAATCTTTCTGAGAGATGTAACGAAAGAACACGCTGAGTTTGTTTAAAATACATTTATTCGCGTTCCTGTAACAAAGACCAGCTGGCTGTGGCAGAGGATTGGAGGCAGTGGTGGTGATGGCGTGGCATAATGGTCATGCATTCTTCCTGTGTTACACTTAGTTCTGTGCTGGGGGTTCAAGCAATAATTTTGTTGCATTTATCATTTCTGGTACAGTGGGATTTCTGCTCTGTGGGGCTGTAAAGAAATATCAGATGCTAGAATTGACTCAGGTTAAGTAACTGCTTTTCTCCGTTTTTAAACTTGGAACCTTGTAATTCTAACATTGTAACCTCTTTAGTGTTTTGTTCAAGTTCTTAACCTCTTTGCTGCATGACAAATACCTGGTGTAGCAGGGTAGTTGCTCTGGGTGCAGGAGATCGTGTGTGGGATGTTTCTGTGCCTGGGTAACATCACTCCTCTCTCTGGGGATGGGCTTTTGTTTGCAGAAGCCAAAGCAGCCCCCAACATTTGCTTTACTGAAGTGAATTCCAAGGGGGACAGATTTGGCAACTGTGGTTTCCATGGCCATGACTACAAGAAATGTTCCAGCTGGTGAGTTGAGCCCAGTGCATTGGGAAGTTCTGAAATACATGGCTGGGAATGTGTGTTTGGGTGCTGTAGGGTAGTTTGGGATGCTGTAGTGGGTGCACAGGGCAGGGATGCAGGGCTGTGGTGAGGAGAGCTGTTCCACATCTCCTGTCAAGCATTGTGCTTTTCCTAAGTGTTCACATATGGGAAGATGAGAAGCAGATCATCATGTTTTCCTTAATGTAGAGATTCCAGCAGCTTACAGAAAGAAGGGATACACTACTCTTGCAGCACTGGAATGAAGCCCAGTTCAGTTTTATTTGTCAAGTTGCCTCAATTTTGTTTTCAAGTAGCATCTTCCAGTGGAAAGATGGTATCAAACACATGGTAGTCTCATTCTCAGAATAAATCCAAGTGTCACTACAGTGTTCCTGTGTTGCTGTTGTAGGAATGCCATGTGTGGGAAGCTGCAGTGTGAAAATGTGAAAGCCATGCCTGTGTTTGGAATCAAGCCTGCTATTATCCAAACCCCCATCAGAGGCATGCAGTCCTCATGCTGGGGGGTGGATTTCCAGCTGGGCTCTGATGTCCCAGACCCAGGAATGGTCAATGAAGGCACCAAGTGTGGGAATGGAAAGGTAATTAAACATTTAAAAATTACATCCTAATGTAATAATTTGGGGTATTCATGGGGAAAAAAAATTTCAGCTGCTTTGTTTAATGAATAGTTATGAACATTATTTTTTGATGGCTGTAGTTAATGTAAAATTAAATGAGTCCATTGATTCCCCCCACTGCCCAGTACTGTGCACTGCATGTGCATCAAACATCTAATGAACCTTTCATTTGTAGGTGAAGCGAAAGAAATTGAGTTTGTTGAGAGCCAGAATCTTTGCTCTTGTCAGTGAGCAGGAAGAGCCAGCCCCACACAAATGCCTTGAAGACAACTTTCAATTAAAATCCAACTAAACTAAAGAGTGCAGAAGCTTAGCCCTAGCAGAGGAATGTGCATTCCACATGTCCTTACTGGGCACAATTTAATTGCTGTTCCTTTACATTCAGACTGGAGACAAAAGGCTCCAGTGCCAGCTCAGCCCCACGCTGAGAGGCCTTTTGTGGAACAGAGTTTCTGCAGAGGTTGGAATCATCAGTGAGAGTGTGTGAGGCTTTGTGGCAGCAAGCACAGCGTGGCTGTGGAGCCCCGAGCTAGGAGCAGGGATCTGGGCAGGCAAGGGGGCACTGAAATGCCATCATCCCTCATCTGTGTCCATCTGTGTTCCCCAGATCTGCAGGCACTTCCAGTGTGTGAGTGCCTCTGTCCTGAACTACGACTGCGACGTGGAGAAGCAGTGCCACGGGCATGGGGTAAGCAGGGAAGGGAGGCAGCAAGTTTTAAAATGGTGATTAGTAACTTTATTTTTCTGTTTTGTCGAACTGTAAAACTCTATAAAATGTCTGTAGGCAAGAGGACCTGTAGCAGTGTCATAAAAAAATCTTTGACAAAACTCTTTGCCAGACAAGAATTCCCAATTCCAGTACTGCTAATGGAATTTGACCCTGCATCTCATAAAAGAAACCCAAAACAACGAAGCAAAAGCTGTGGTGTGTAAGCTTTTGGGATAGCTAATCCTTGGAAGCTCTTCCTGAACAGTGCTGTGTGTTCTCAGTCATGTGAAATCTTGGGACGCCTGGCCAAGGACTGTTTGGAGTTGACTGGGGAGTTACTGGGTAAAATGCTCCAGGCTGAGCAACAGGAGGGACAGAACAGGTCATGGCTGCAGATTTAAATGCATAGAAATTGAAGTTACTGAGTATTTGTGTTTTGGAATACAGGTGTGCAACAACAACAGGAACTGCCACTGTGAGGCAGGTTGGGCCCCCCCGTTCTGTGACTCCAAAGGCTACGGGGGCAGCGTGGACAGTGGTCCCCCCTACAATGGCAAGTGGCTCTGGGGGCTGGGGCTGCCTGGGGCTGGGAATGGGTGCTCAGAGCAGCCCACTGTGTTGGTGAGCTTTGGTGTAAGGCTCTGCACTGGGTTTCACTGGCAGAGAATTCTGGCAGAGGTTTTCTGCTCAAGGTGTTGTACTTCTCTCTCTCAGGATGCTGGGTAGGGATCTGTAGGGGTCTGGGCTGGTTTAGTTCAGGTGGTTCCTGCCACCTTGGAACAAAGATCCTCTTGGATTTCTCTGTATCCAGGCTGGGATATGTGAAGGGAAGCTTGATTCCTGCACAAGGAAAAGCCAACTGACTGAGCTGTGTCCATGTGCAATATATAGAGATCAGATTGGTGTAACTTCTGTGGGCTGCAAGAATGACCTTAAATACTGTTTTTTATAAGCTGGTGTGGGTTTGATAAAGCTAGGCACTGTGATGCAATAACAGGCTGCAGAAACACACTGGAGCTCGGGCAGATCCCTCAAATCATCAGGCAGGAAAAGGGAAAGGCTGTTTTAGTACAGCCTGCAGGGGAGAAATTGCTGCCTATAAAAATGTCAAGATTAAGAACCCAAGTTCTTTGTCTGCAGCAAATAGTGGCTGGAGAAGAGGTAGATTTAACATCAGACCCAAAAGGCAGAAACTCTGTTTTCCTCTCCTGTACGATCTTTAGTAATGAAACATTACAGTCATGAAAAACAAGGATTGATCTCCTAATTTAATGTGCTGCTGCAGCCCAGAGTATCAGCTCTAAAAGATAAACAGAAAGGATCTATTTGGGCATATATCTGACTGGATTCTTCCAGTTTTTTTCTATGCAAAATGAAAAACAGTTCTGGAACCATTCCTACCAAATACTCACTGCTATTCTGAGTGAGGTGGTGGTGACACCACACGAGGCTGATTTCTCCCCCGTGGTTTTGTCCCCTCAGACAAAGACACGTCTCTGCGCAATGGGCTCCTGGTGTTCTTCTTCCTGGTGCTCCCCCTGCTCGTGGCTGCTGCTCTGGCCTTTGCCAAGAGGGACAGGCTGAAGAGAGGCTTCAGGAGGTGGATGTCCCGCTGCCATTCGTGAGTGCCTCCTCCTCCCTGCCTTCTCCTCTGCCCTTGAACGGGCCGTGGATGTTTGTTTACATGAGCCAGGGCCAAAGTGGGGAGGTGTATCCCAGTCCCAGGATGTCAGGTGAAGGGCCCTGCATCCAATGGCACATGTAGCTTGCCTCTGGCAATGACAGAAAAGATAAATTCATCCCAAATCAAGGGAGCAGAGAGTTTTCTCTTTACTGTTACGTTTGTTCTTGTGCATTAGCCATAGGGGTTTATATTTTTGGGTCCCATCTTTTCATGAAGGGGCAAAGGGAAGCTGCCAGAGTCTTGAACAGAAAAAGGGTTGTTGTTTATTAGATTTGTGGTAAATATTGTCTTTCTCACACTTGATAGGTGCTAAGATAGTATAAATGCAGCTGTCAGGTTCACAGTGCCTGCACAGTTGTGTCTGGGTTAGGTGCTCACACAGCCCTTGTCCACTGGATTTCAGGTCACGTCAGTCACCTCCTCCTCGGCCAGACCTGGTACCCAGGGACCAGCAGAGAGGCTTCTCCCAGGGCATGCCTTATGCTCCAAGAGCTGTACCCATGGTAGGAATCATCTACTTTCCCTTATTCTATTTGTTACTCTCAAGAGATAAAGGCAGTTACTATAATTTTTGCCCTACTAAAAGCTTTAAAGTTCCTTCTTCATTTCTGAAAATAATGTTTCTCCTTGATAAAAAGCAGAGTTTTATTTTTCTAAGGGTTGTGTGGGGGCCTCCTCAGTTTCCCAGTTTAAGTGTTGTCCCAGGCTGTGCTCAGTTTACCTGCTCTGCTGCTCCCTTCTCCTCATGGCAGAGCACCCACCCCAAGTGAGAGCCATTGTCCTCTGAAAGCCACAGCCAGCCAGAGCACACTCCCAGAGCAAACCAAGTGCTGTTGTCATCAGCCTTTCTGTGTTTCTCAAAATCCAGCAGTTCCCAGATTGCTGTTGCTTCTTCCTACTGAGTTTCTCATATGAAAGAACAACTCTGACACTGCCAGGCTGGTTTGCAAGTGGTCTTTGAGCGTCACTTATTTAATGACACAAATATTTTGAGTCCCTGTGTGCAATTCCTGAACATTATATTTCCTTTGTAGGATATGCATCCAAATACCTTTCCTGTGCCAGCCTACCCAGTCAGCCAGCACCCTCAGCAGGCTTTCCACCAGCCCTACTACTCCCCACCACAGTACCCAGTGCAGCAGCCACAGAGGGTGCCCAGCAGGTCAGTGGAGTTACTGCCAGTGCCCATTGGCAGGGCACTGATGGGGTTTCTGCTCCTGGCCTTCACTCCTGGGAGCCCTGGGGTGTTCCATCAGGTGCTGTGTGTGCCAGCAGGGCTGACTTTTCACTGGGAGAGGTTTGTCCTTGAGCTCACCCTGAAGGGCAGCGCGTTCATCCCGCGCTGTCACGGCTCTGTGGGTGATGGACGAGGCTCCGAGCGCTGCTGTGGGGGCAGATTAGCCCAACAGCTGGATGAAAGGCCTGTTAAAACAGTCAGCTTAAAAGCAAATCACTCAAAAATCTGTCGTTGTGCTGATTTGTGAATGTTACGGCCAAGTGCAAAACCATTTCTCTTTAACTTTGAACAGAAAGTTTTCCTTTATTTTTCATCTTACTTTTAACTTGTGCTTGTAAGATGCAGCGCTGTGCTGTGACACACACAGACCCAGTTACTGAGTGGGAACATCTTATCGTAGCTCATATTGGTGGGGCACTTGGGCCAGGGGGGAATTTGGGGAGAAAAGGTGAGTTTTAACAAATCCCAGAGGATTTCAGGCCGTTGAAGGCACAGTCATGGCACGTTCAGAAGGAGTCCCTGTGTGCAGGCAGAGGGTGGGAGCAGGGGTGGGATGGCCGGGCAGGGCACGGCGGGGCTGTGGCACTGACTGACTCCTCCTCTGTCCCTTGCAGGCCCCCGCCCCCGCAGCAGAAGGTTGTACCTCAGGGGCCGCCGCCTCCACAGCAGAAATGTTTACCTCAGGGACAGTATTTCCCCTCCCGGCCGGCACCTCTGCCTCCCAAGTAGCTCCGGGCTTCCTCGGGGCCTTTGTGCCAGCCGACCTGTTACAGCTGAAATTGCAGTTCCCCCTCCTGGCATCCCTTGGCAGCCTCCCTGCTGCAGCCTGGGACAGGGCAAAGCAGAGATCCAAACCAGGAATGTAGAACTTGACACTCAATAAATACCTCGACCAAAGCTCCAGGGACTGAAACACCCGGGCCTGTCCCTTTGCTCTGCCCAAGCTTTGCCTCTGCAGCCGGGCTGGCAGCAGGAGTGCAGCAGCCTGCAGGGAAATATCCTGAAACCCAGCACCTGGCTTTGGGCTTCCCCACTGCTGCCACAAGCCCTGGGAAGGAAATTGTGTCTGATTTGTTGTTGTCTCTCTGACTGTGCAGTGAGGAATTGGAGTAACCCCGTTTGCTGCAAAGCAAGATCTGGTCAGTTAATTTACAGCTACTCTGCATGGACTGGAAAGTGTTTCCCATGTACACCTTGGGATAAATGGAATGAGGTCTCAGAGGACTTTTTCAGGAAGAGAGATACATTTTAAACATGTTTATGCATGTATATATGTTTACAGATGCATAATAATGCACTTAAATTCTTAACTCCATGCTGACTGACCCTAAGCTGTGCTATAGGAGCACTGAATTTAATGCTTTTTAATTAGAGAGTGGCTAAATGAGACTCCTGTACTAATTCCCACTAATACATGGATGGGCAGTGAAGATAAAGGTACGAGAAGACACGGCCATATTCTGGTTTTAAAATATGGGGTGCAGTTGGTTATTAATTCAGGTGTAAAGACAGCAGCAGTCCCTGCAGGATGCTGGGAAGTGGAAAGTGTCTCTGCCTGGATCACCAGAGCGATTTAAATGGGAACCTGGTGACTGATGCACCCCTTGTTTTAACACCCAACCCCTGGCAGTGTCAGTCAGGATGATTCTGGGCTGCTGTGTCAGACTAGGCTGCCCTCTGCTCCTGCACCATGGGCTAGATTGGATTTTGGAACTCCTCCTGAGCAGAGGTGCTCAGCATCCCCTGTGCTGGGACAAGGAGCTGTGCATCCTGACCCCGTGGTGCCGTGGGTAGAAGCTGGATGTCATGGTCACAAACAGAAATCTATTGCACAACTTGCTAAAAGTGAGGTTCTATTGCACAAACTTGCTGAAAGTGAGATAAGTGCTGAAGAGTGTGCTGGGCTGTTTCACTCTGTGCTCGCCACAAGCACAGCTCAATCTGTAAAATCCCCCTAATATTGCCAAAAAATAATCTTTTCCTCTGTATATACATACATAAATATATATATAGTGTGTGCAGTAATAAAATACTTGAACTCCTGTGGTTTCCCGTAAACTTAGACTAAGATTTATAACACTATTAAAATCTGTAAAATGTCACCTAGAATTTCACCAACTGTACTGGTGGGGGAGGGTCTCCTTTTTGTTCCAAGATAATCAATTACTTCTTTAATTGTGTTGCTGTGTCCCACTCTGCCTGAGCGGCGCTGTCTGTCTGTCTGTCTGTCTGTCACAGTGAGCTCTGCAGCTGGATGCAGCCCATCTCCAGCCCTGGTCAGAGGGTGGGGAAAGAGGAGGGGATCCAGGGAATGAAATCATCCAGAGAGATGTACTTTAACCGTGTGTGACACGCTGTGTGTGTGAACTGAACTATGCTGAAAATGGTGCCTTTACTAGACAAAGAGTTTTTGTACTCCCGGCGTGGACGTTGCAGCCGCCGCGGTCGCGGAGGGCAGGGACGTGTGGTTTTAGAAGAGATCCCATGGACAGGAAAACAGCTCAAATTTTTGGTGTTGAATACTGAAGATGACTACTGACTTTCTTTTGTAAAGTGTTGGGATACCTGTCCCCGGGCAGGCCTGGAGCTGGCGGGGCTGTGGTCAGTCAGCCATGGTCACTCCGGAGCCCGGCCCGCGCTGGTCTCTGGCCAAAGGGCTGTTCCCGACCCCTTTGTACAGACCCTACAAGCAATAAAGATGCCAGTTTTGTACAAGTCTCTGCCTCGGCCTCTGCTTTGAGGGAGGGAGGGGCTGTTACCTGTGGGGCAGTTACTGGTGGGGCTGTGGGGCAGTTACTGGCGGGAGGTTACTGGCCAGCCATGGGACCACTTTGTGCAATGCCACCACTGCTGCTCCTGCTGCTCCTGGAGCTGCTGCAGGAGGCTGGGCAGGGCCCCCCCGACCCCCCC
>VWZU01005887.1:85412-147003 GCA_013397095.1 Sterrhoptilus dennistouni
TTTTTTTTTTTTTTCCCTGGTTGCTTTTCACAGGCAAAGTCCAGATTGTCACATCTGATCTTCCCTCGTTTCCCTGCAGCTTTTCTGGGGAGGCTCACACAGTTGCATTAGGAGTGGCACGAGTGACTGAAGGTGTGATGGGGCTGAGCCCTCGCCCAGGGCTCCTCCCTGGAGCCTCAGCCTGTGAGGTCAGAGCTGTTTGGGAGCTCCAGCTCCATCCAGCACCCGGGCCCTGCCCCCAGGGACAGAACCTGCCACCACAGACGTGTCTGCCACCACCGTGTCACCACCCTGGGCTGGCCTGGTGCTGCCAACACCCACCTCCCCTTTGCATATTCCCCTATGACGGTCCCAAAAGGGCAAACACCTACAATTCCCTCCTGAGCCTGAGCCTGGGTGCTCTCCAGTGAACTGCTGTTGTCTCCTGAAGGAATTATAGGTTGGAATTCAGTGATGATGGGCTGGATTGATCCCTCCTTAAACAGCTTTATTTCTGCAGAGAAATAACAAAGCTGTTTGGAGGGATCTTACCTGTGGCTGCTGAGATTTCACTGTGAGGCTTTTCAAGTCTTGCATTTAACAAGGTAAAGGATGGTGAAATGTTTCTCCTCTTTCCCTGGCCTTGGCAGGAGAGGAGCTGCTCACATTCCACCCGGGCTCCGGCCGTGCTGACCTCTGCAGGCAGCGGAGCGAGGTGACAGCAATGACAGCGGCTATTTTTATAGAAAAACAGAGATGACATCCTTTCCATTCCTTCAAATGAAAAACCCCAAACAAGCAGGAGTAAACACGAACAAGGTCGTTCGTTCTGAGAAGCTTTTCCGGGATCAAGAGATGTGATCGTGCACAGTATGGTGTTTTGCTTTGGTTTCTCTCTCGTTTTCCTCATTTACAATGTGTTTGAGCATCTCTGAAAAAACATCCCTCAGGCTGCCAATGGCAACAGGACCTGGAGTGGTGATTTAACACGAGAGAATATGTTCTCTTACCCCATTTCCTCACACTCTTCCCTTTTTGCTGTGGTGTCATTAAACCCCCTAAAAGCGGGTGCAGAGGCCGGATCTCCATCCCCTCCCTCTGGCGGTGGCCGTGGGTTGTCCTGTCACAGAGCAGGCTGTCCCCAGCACCATCTGCCTCTTCTGGCACCTCCCAGAGACCCGGTCTGCCCTGGGCACCGGCTGGGAGTGACCCCAGGGGCTGCCCCTGCCCAGGGGGAGGAGGAGGAGGAGGATGAGGGGACCATCTCCCTGGGAAAGCTTTGCACAGGTCCTGTGCTCATCCAAAGGCATTTTGCATTTGGGGACAGTGGCAGGGTCAGGCTGCACAGTGTGGGCACAGTGATGCCACCCCTGTGGACACTCTGCTGCTCCAGAGACGGAACAACCATCATCAGAACGAGCCTGGAGCCAAGGCTGTGGAAAAGCCAGCACCAATTCCTGCCAGGCAGCACAGCTGTACGGGCACAGCTGGGGGAGCAGAGCTGCTGGGAGAGCAGCAGGGCTCACATGGAGCACGGTGGGCGGGGAGGGAGAGGCTGAAAGCTGCTCCTCTGACCCAAATCTGGCGCTTTTCCATGTGCGGGGAAGGCAGTTTGCACTGCTGCTCCAGGAGAAGATTAATTTATTGCTCCCTCTCTGGGCAGGTGTTGATGGATCGTTTGTGGAGCTGCAGAATTTCCCCAGACCTGAGATGAAATCAAATCTCCAGGAAATGTTTCACTCCTGATATACAGGGCTATCTGGAGAAGGCAGGGGCACGGCTGTGCCTGCAATCAGCTGCAGCAGTTTGTTTCCCTTAAAGAGACTCGGGAGTGCAGTGAGAGGCCCTTTCAAGGCTCCAAAGGAGAGGGCAGGGTTTGAACTCTCTCCATGGCGTTGTGTGGAGTTGCTGCAGGAGGGAAGGAGGCAATGCAGGCACAAAGACTCAGAGAGGTCACAGGGAGTTATCCAAAGGCAGCAGACAAACCCACCCCTGCCCGGCTTTGGGGGAACCCCCCCTCCTGGAGGCAGGACTGGGGCCACCCACCCACCGGCCACTGCTGGGCACTTCCCTGGGCTGGGGCGGGAGAGGAGGAGCAATCTCTGCCTCGGGGAGCACAGCAGGAGGAGCAGCTCCATCCGTGACCTGCTTTTCATTTCCCGCATCCCTCTGCCATCCCCACGGGCACACAGCTGGGCACTGGGCAGGGTGGATGCACACAACTCTTGGCAATATCAATCTCATCTGTGTTTAACTCCACGGTTTGAAAGCCAGACTCCACAACTCTGCCACTTGGAGAATTTCTTACATGTCATCTACTTTTAGTGCTATTCTATTTCATTTGCCACCTTACCTTAATAATTCCTTTAGCACTCATTCAGTTTGCATTTCTCTCTCTTTTCATTTTCATCTGTTCCTGATATTTTATTTTTCCAATAAACTAAGTAATTTAATGGCCTTAATCCCAAATCTCCTATTTAGAGCACGGATGTGGAGGCTGCAGGAAGAAGTCCCAATTTAAATCTGTCAGTCAAACATAACTTAATCTATCATCTGCTTTATATCTAAAACTGCTGCACGGGAAGGAAACCATGGCCGGGATTCACTTTAACATTAAAATATCCAGCTTTACACCTTTCTAATGCTTGCTCTTCTTATGCACAGGCTGTTAAAAAATGGGAAAGTTCTACAGGTCTTGACAGCACAAAGTCACAACAGTTGAAGTCCAGAGGTGATTGCAGAAACTTTGAAGGGCCCAAGGCCACAGCCCTGGTGGCATCACTATCCCACGGGCACTGCTGTGCAGCTGTGATGCTTTTCTATTGCTTTTCTATTTCTGGACCTCTAGAAACAGTCGAGGGAATTAAAGATACTGAAGATAACTGTTTCCCTTTGTTACCTCTGCTGGCTGCTGTCAGACAGTCCCCAGATTCCCCCGAGGCTGTGGCTGAAGAACAGTCCCAGGCACGTTTAGGCTGGGCAGAGCTGAGGAGCTCTGGAGTGAGGACACTGAACAGGGAATGTTCCTCCCTGCGCTTTCCGTGGCTCCATCTCCTCTGCTGGGTCTGTAGTGGACAATGTTCCCCTGAAATGATCATCCCCAGGACGTGCAGCCCCTGCAGATGCCCCTGAGCACAGCAGAAAGGCACTTCACTCACCACAGCTGCAGCAGGTAATTAATCACCCGCCCTGCTCAGGGCCAGCGCTATCAGGAAGAAGCAGAAAATGTTCAACAAGACTGGCAGCACGAGAAAAGAGCTCCTGAAATCAATCATGCGAGGCAGCAGCTAATTAACAGACACCATTCCTTCCCAGCCCTGCTCCCCTGTCCCAGGGAGCTGCAGAAATGGGAAGAGTTTTTGAGTAGCTGGAGCCCCGTGGCTGCAGAGGCTGCTGTGTGCTTCCACATGGCCAAAACTCCTCCACAGCACCTGGTTTGGCACTTGAGTCTCATTTATGTTTTCTCCATTTCACTGGGATCGGGACCTGTACAAACAAACCCTCGTGTCTTCCCCCAGGGCTGGGATCAGGGGTTGGGGAGCAGCTCGTGGTGTGAGCACTCACTGTCCTGGATCTTCAGGCACTAAACCACTGTGCCCCCAGTGCAGGATGGGCTGTGTTATTCCGTTCTTCATGGATCATTGAGGACCTTTCACCACCAGCTGGATGCTGAGTGGAGCCTGGGGGGTCCCTGCTCCTGCAGAGCTGCAGCAGAGCCGTGCAGGGCACAGTCACCAAGACACTGCAGGAGCTGGGGACGTGTCACACACTCTGCTCATCTGGGTGTGCCCTGGGGTAAACCTGCACCACTGAGCCAAGCGATTTCTCCTCTCGGAAGTTCTCCTGGGCTGTTTGTTTATCTGTGTCTGGTCCATCACTGATGGCTCCGTGGCAGCAGCTCAGGCCCAGCTCTGCCAGAGAAATCACTGCAATCCTGCCCTGAGCTGGAGCATCCAAAAAGCTGCCACAGGCAATTTATTCAGGGCTGCAGCAAACAGCCTGACAGCTGGGTGCACCAGCCATTTAGCAGATAACCACATTTTATTCTGACCCTTATTTCATCCTGCAGCAATTAGCCAGGAAAAAAAAAGGGCCTCATCACGTTGCCATTTTAGCCTGGTGTTCCAGTGTGTTTGGGGAGGCAGAACCTGGACATACCTTCTGGATCCTGAGTAAAAACACCATTGGTGTCTTCTAGTTCACATCAGTTTTCACAAGTACAGCATGAGGGAAGAGCTACTGCTGGTTTTGGCCACCTTGGAGGGTGATTTTGAACAAATCTGAATCAATCCAGTGAGCCCTGTGAGGAGGCAGCTGCACCCTTGGCTGTGCAGTGCAGCCCCCCTGCCCTGGGGGTGAGCCCCCCACCAGCACACAGACATTTATTGAGTGTCAGGTCCTTCCCTTTGCTCCACCTTAACCTAAAAACATAAATTTGATGTCCATATTCTAGTTTTCTGAAATTATATCTTCCCCATAAATATCTTCTCAATAGTCCCAACCCCAAGCCCAAGTCTAATAAAAGTGCTCTTTATGGTTATTAGACAAGTGAGATGTCCCTGGACTGAACAATTACCTTCAAATATCTGTCCAGAACTGGCTGGGAGTGGAAATCAGCTTCTCCCTCCCCAGGTACAAATCCATAATGAAGATTTATTTCTGAGGCAGTAGAAATGAGGTAATCCCTCTCCTTCCTGAGGTGAGATAAGGAGAAAGAAAAAGAAAAAAAAAAAAAGAAGAAAAAAAAAAAGAAATAGCACAAGTTAATAGTGAAGCATCTGAAAAAGCAAATGATTTTCAGGAGGTAGGGGCAGGAGGTCAATGGCATGGAACAGCTTTGAGTAATGAGGGAGAAATGATGGATTTGCCTAATGCTGACCCGTGTGGGCTGGCACAGGCTGGGCCCTCCCTGTGCTCAGCCTGCTCAGGGCTCCTGCAGCACCTGGAGCACAGGGCCAGCCCTGTCAGTCCCTCCGTTATTCCGGATTGCTCTAACACCCACCAAAAAGAAATCAAATCCTGGAATCGCCTGAGGAAAGATTGAGGAGCCATGTGCTGCTCCTGGCAGCTGCCAGACAAATGCTCAGGACAGACAGACAGACAGACAGACAGACAGACAGACAGACAGCCCTGGGCCTGGGGTGAGCTGGGGTTACTCTGGCACAGGACAAATCTGCATCTGTGGGGATGGCCCTTCTCTGCCTGCTTTGTTTCAGCAAATTCTTTACTATAATAACCCAATTTCTGTACAGAACACAAAATTGCCATGAAATGGAGCAGATGAGGAGAAATTGCATCATCGTGGAAAACAAACTGATGCCCAGTCTCTGCCTCAGCAGATCTGTATTGCCCCGTGCAAATGTGGTGACCTGGGAAACTGCAAATTATGATCAAGGTGTGTATTTCTGGAGGAAAACCACCCTGGCTCTCTCCTGGGATTCACACTCCAGGTTTGCTATTGGCTTTGCTCTCTGCCAAGCCCCAGCAGCTCAGGAGCAGAATCTGTTGATGCTACAGAAAGCAAAGTCATGCAGAGCAGTCAATGGGAAATAATGGATATCAATTACACAGCTGGAACTGCCGACTGGATCAGGTTTTATAACTCTTTACTCTTGTGGTCTTCTTAATAAAACCATTGGGAGAGATGTCATATCCCTTATAGCAATATGTTTCAATGTTTTATTTCCTATGGAGGAGCCACTGGCCACTTTACAAAATGCTCCTTGGAGTCTCCCACAGCCTCATGAAGGAATCAAAATTGGTGTGAGATGAACAATGAGCTATTTGTTCTCTGATGCAGGACCAGTTTGCCCTAAGATTCAGATATTGCTGCTGGAAATCAGATGGATTCTTTACCTTCTGCTTTAATTCTGTTTTGAGCACAGGGGCAGCTTGTGAAGGATGTGGGAGCCTTACAGTGAGATGCACAAAGCTCAGGTCACCTGGAAGAAAATCACACATTGAGGAGAACTACATATTTTGTGGCAGTCAGAAAACAGCATCAGTCTACTGATGGGGGTGTGAGATTTTCCAGCCCTGCAAGTGCAGGGAAAGAGCAGACAAATCACTCAAATGAAGGTAAAAGAATTATATTGAACAGGGGTACAAAACCCCCTCATCTTTATCTATCACTTGCAGTCTTTTATCTGCATTTTTTATTTAACCAGCACTGGAAGCAGAAACGCAGCCTTCTTCCTTAGCACCTTCCCTATGGTAAATCTAATTAAACAGCCATTAAATTGTGCCTTAGCTCGATTGTATCAAGGTGACCTGGAGCTCCTGCTAAATGTTAGCAGCAGCATTCCCCACAAACTGGCATCCAGGAGGGAACAGGCAGTACTGTTTCTCCTGATGTGGCCTTTAGATGAATGTGGTTATTAAAGTGCTTTGTGTACAACAGATTTCCAAATAAATGAGCCTAATTTTCTGGCAGCTGAAGTACTCTGTGTGCCCCTCCAGTGCTCCCAGCCAGGGCTGGCATCCCAGTGAGCGTCCTGGCTGGGCTCTGGCTCTGCAGCACTCCGAGCTGGATGCCAGCAGCCCTGGGGCTGGCACACGTGGACAGAAAGGCACAGGCAGCACCACTAAAAGCCTGGCCAGAGCAGAAGTGCTCAAATGTCAGAAAGGAGAGGAGAGGAGAGAGGGCAGAGCCTTACCTGCACCAGCCAGAGCAGCTTCCACCTCTCTGGGAGAACCCTCCACCTGCAGACAAAATTGATTGTTTCCTAGCCCAAGTAAACACCTGGATAGGAGTTTAAATATCTTTAAATCCCTAAGTCTCAATTCAGATTAAAATCCGGAAACATTTCCTTGGTTTACACTGGCCTGACCTGCAGTGTCAGAAGCACACACAGTTCATATTCATGATGCAAAACTCTGCAGACCGAATTCCACCTCTCTCCTCACAACTAGACCTGCTAATGCCCAACAAAGAAATGTCTGTTTTACAACAATTCATCACGCTGAGGTTAATGATAGCAAAATGCTAATGATGAGACTGAAAACTGAGAACAATGTCTGTTGATTACTGCAGGTTTTTATCATGCACCCTAAGAAGGATCATTATGCTAAAGGAAATGTTCACCGGGTACTAAATCAGATCTGCAGCAGAAAAAAAAACCTACTTCTTTTGGTTGTTACCTTATGTTTGACTCCACAAATTTATTCCTTTAACTGCAGCTACAGTTAAAAATAGGAAATATCCCACCAAGCTGCAAACTAGCTGAACAGGTGGGAAATGTCTCACTTCCCCCTTGCACTTGTCAGCAGCCACACTTTGGGCACTGGGGCTACACGAGTGTAGAAATCTTCCCCCCACGCTGAGTGCAGGGGCTTGGAGAAGCTGGAGACACAGGAGTGATGAATTCCCAGGTGCAGGGATAAAAAGGAATGCACTCAGTTTAAAACCAAAATAGAGCAAGGGGAGATGGAGGCAGGCAGTGGCACAGAGCTCTTGTTGCTGGGTTTTGGCAGCCCTGGGAAGGCACAGACCCTTCGTGTGCAGCCCACACAGGCAGGTCTGCTCGGGGCACCTGGGCAGTGGTCACACATCAAACCCTGGCTCAGCCCAGGGGGTGACAAACATGCTCCAACAGATGACAATGTGCTCCAAGCTCATCCTGATTTGGGAGCAGCTTTCCAGAGTCACCGTGAGCCTTTGGAGAAGCCTGGCCAGTGCCCTTCCCAACGTCACCCTGTCTCCAGAGGATTAAATGTGCCATTCAGCATTGCTGGGGCAGAGCTGGGGCTCCTGCCTGCTGAGGGCAGCTCACAGGTTTCCTTCTAACAGCAGCACCATGTGCCTGTGGGCACTGAGCCTCATCTGGGCAACTTTTAAAATTCTGTCTTTTATTTTCAGATCTTTGTTGTTCTGTCTTGGTTTGCATTTGAATTTCTGATTAAAACATGTTTTTTTTATGAATCCTTCAGCTATTATGATACATCTCTGCTGACTAGGGAAGGCACAGTAAAACTAATTAAATGCCACCCAGGAACTTTACTCTGCCATTTACAGAAACACATTAAACTATGAGGAATGGCTCTTCATTGCAAGGGGTGCACAACCAGCTGGATTTTCCCATGATGGACAGTCTGGTACCAGGGCAGTCAGGAGGGAACAGGGGGCAGCACAGCACAGCACCCTGCTCAGCAGGTGGGAGAGGACGTGGACCTGCGAGGGCTGGTTTTGGGCAAAGATGTAGTGAGGGAAAGGGGTGATGTACAGAGCAGGAAAAGGGATGATGTACATGAGGGAAAGGGTGCTGTACACAACAGAAAGAGGAGTGATGTACCCAGCAGGTAAAGGGGTGATGTGCATGAGGGAAAGGGTGCTGTACATGAAGGAATGGGTGATGTACACGAGGCAATGGGATGATGGATTATGTACATGAGGGAAGGGGATTATGGAATGACGTACACGAGGGAACGGCTGATGTAGATGAGGGAATGGCTGATGTAGATGAGGGAATGGATGCTGTACACAAGGGAAGGGGATTATGGATGATGTACATGAGGAAAGGGATGATGGATGATGTACACAAGGGAATGGATGATGTACACAAGGGAAGGGGTGCTGTCCACAGCCCAGGGGTCACCACCTGCTCAGCTCCAGCCCAGGGCACACACAGTGTGGGGTTCACAGCCTGTCCCTGCAGGTGACAGCCCCAGCCCTGCTCCACCCACGCCCTTCCCCTGGGGCACAGCATGTCCCAGGCTGCTCCCATCTGCTCCCACCAAACCCCTTTGTCACTGCCACCAGGAACACTGGGAGGAAGAAGAGCAAAGGCAAGAGAAGGGCCGACATGGAGGATCGTGCTTGGAAGAGACATGGGATATAAAGGAGAAGTTCTGTGCAGAAATCTACTGTCACAGGGAGTAATGAATTAAATGAAGTGGAAAGCATGGCATGAACGGGAGATTTGCTGTAGTGACTAATGTAATTAACCTCTATTGAAATAATTAAGCCTCCTAATTTGTGCTGCATGAGCAGTACGACCACAAGGGCAGGTGTGGGCAGCCCCCACCAGGCCGAGGGGCTTGGGATCTCCTCTGCTCCGTGGAGCTGCTTGGCTTGGCTGCAAATAAACCCCACAGGCTGAGGAAGAAGAAGTTGTGATCACAAATATCCCACAAACTGCTCTGGCCCATTCCTCTTGGGCTCGACCTGCCTCCTCATAAACGGTGACATTTTTTCTTCCTTCAGCAGAGGATTGCTTTATGCCAGTCAGAGAAGCAGGGTTTGTTGTCTCTAGTTATTAATTTACTTTTATTGACTGCAGTGCCTTTCCTGGTTTTATTACCCAATAGCTCACACCAGCAGAACAGCTTTTCTTTTGGGTTACACATAAACGTTTGACTTTGCCAAGCACCAAGGAGAGGCAGAACCGCTGCGGCTCCTGCTGGGTTCATCTGCTGCCCTGGCCCCTGCTGACCCCAGGGACACCTCACACCAGACCCTGTCCCTCACAGCCCCATCCAACCAGCAAAAACGCTGATCCCTTTCCCCCCCTTTTCACTGCTCAAGGCATATGACAAAAAAAAAAGGCACAAGATTCAGATTGATTTTTTTTTTCTGTCCTAAAAATACGCTCCGAAACGCTTCCATTGTCCGTGTGCTGCTCCCTGTGATAAGGCACATTTTCCCTCTATAGCAATTATTTTTTTGAACACCACTATTAGGCTGGCTGTGAAAAACCCCAGAGCAGCAGAGAAGGTTGTGGGGATATTAAACCAGCGGGTTCCCTGGTGCTGATGGACACGTCCCACTGCGGCGCCGCGCTCGGCCGGCCCCCGCTGCAGCCGGGACAGCGGGGAGCTGCACTGATTGTTTGGGCTTTCTGTGAGAAAACAGACAGCTGAAATGAGTGCTCCACTCAAACAACTATTTGTGCAAAAGCTGAAAAAAAAAAAAAAATAGCTCTAGTGCTTGGCTGGCTTTGAAGCCCAAACAGAAGAGATTCCCTGCTTTGCCTGAGCTGTCAGGAATGGGCAATGCCAGGTGATGGCTCAGAGGGGCAGCCCTGCCGCCCCTGATTTTCTTGCTTTTGAGTGTTTGAACTTTTGCAGCCTGATTCTCACGCTGCTTCATGTAAAGAATGTGTATTCTTAAAATTTATCTGTATGTTTTGCACAGTTGTTCTCTGAGACAGAATTTGACTGATGGTCACAGTGACCAATGGAGTCGGGAGGTTGTGACCTCCTTGGGCCAATCTGGGCCCTCTGTAAAAAGTGTATATAAGTAGATTGGAGTCAGATAATGAAGAGCCTTCCATGTTTGACCTGCTGTACCTGCTGTCCTCTGTGAGGGTCCACACCACGTCACAACTTGTGACCCCTCTGAGTGAAGGGGTAACACAGCCCAGCAGGGACAACATCCCCGGGAGCTCTGTCCCACTTCCCAGCACATTTAGGGATGTGCAGGACCCAGCTGGGAGCAGCAGCTCTGGGGCAGGGGATCAGCAGTGGGGCAGGGCAGGCTCTGGTGGTGGCCCAGTGTGTGTGGGGCTGTGCCAAGGCTGGGTGACCATCAGGCTGCTGCCAAATTAACGAGAGGCAGCATCAATTCTAATTCACTGCATCCCTGTCAGCAGTGCTGAGTGACACGCTGCTCTCTAAATTTGATTATAGCTGTTTCACCACTGAGGATAATTGGGGGACGTGTCATCAGTCTCACATCAAGTACAGCATGTATTTTGTCTTTCAGTCATATTTACTTTAACTTCACAAAAGGATTAAGTGAAGTTTACAGTGATATGCAACTGTCGTGAGAAGGTGAGAATTCAACTGAGAAAAAGAAAGAGAAAAAACCCCCACAAATAGGAAAAAAATAGCTCAGCAGTGTCTTATCCTCCCTTTCTCACTTGGGTGTAGATGATTTTTCCCAATTTTGCTCAAGACCACAGAGGAATTCCTAAGAAGAAGTTTAGGAGAAGCACCCCCAGAAGTGCCCTGGTCTGTGCAGAGGATGCTCTGCAGCCCTGGGCACAGGGCACTGCTCCCCCAGGCTGACAGAACCCCCTGCCCAGCCCCACTGTGTGCAGGAGCTGACAGGGCCCAGGTGGGCTCCTCTGTGTCTCAGGGCTGTTTGCACCTTCCTGGCCACCAACACTCACTGCTGGGGAGGTGCAGCTTGCAGAGAAAACCTCTCCTGTGGAGGAGATGCTCACCTTTGGGACAGCCATCCATTGCTCAGTTGTGCATCTTCCCCCACCTCTTTTTGGTTCTTTTTTTTTCTGATTCTGAAGCTGGGATGACTCTTTTCCATCAGGCAGCCTGTGTTTTGACAGGTCAAGGAGAGATCCAGGTGCAGCAAAGCACCAGCAGTTCTTGGTCCTGCACCTCCAGCAGCTGCTGAAGGACGAGGCAGGGCCAGGAGGAATTCCTGGTGGGTGCCAAGCCCAGCACCTCCATCTGCTGGCGTTGGAAGCCCAGGACACTTTGTGATCAGTAATTTGTGGGTCTGTGCTGCAGCACAAAGGTTGGTACAGCAGCAGGTGTGAGGAGTTGTCCCTCAGTCCTCCAGACTAACAGGTACAGCCTGGAAATTCACCCTTGGATGCTCCTCCAGAGCCCCCAGTTCTGCTCTGGAAAGAGGCAGAGCTGAAGGTGTTAAAGGTTTCTTCATTTGTTTGGGGGTTCATTCCCCTGGAAGATTGACAGGCTCCCACTGAGTGTTTATATGAATCCATTGAGTCTCTACATTTAATTACACTTGACTGAGTGAATTAACACAAGCATGAATTTTTAAGAGATATCAGTTTTATTCTGTTTGACTCCAAACCTGACAATGTGAGTTGCTTTCCAGCACATCCTTTTCCTCCAAGCCCTTTCCCCAGGTGTCTGCAGGTTCTGCACCTGAGGAGACACCCCCAACACCCCCCTCCAGCAAAGCTACACCAGCAGCAGGAAAACACCAACTCCAGCCCACAGCCCCTGAGGGGGATAATGCATGTGCTCTGAGCCATGGCAGGAAAGGCTAATTATGAGGGAAGAAACACATTAACAAGACTGAAGTGACTGAAAGATGAGCCCCATGCACTGGGTCAGCAGCACTTCCCTCTCTGAACCATAATGGCTCCATTAGAAATGGCCTGAATCCAGAAATAAATGAATTTAATTCCCAGCTGCTCGTGCAGAGCAGGGGACAACACAGAGCTCCCCCAGAGAGCCCAGAGCACCTGCACACCCAGGGGACCCCAGAGACAAGCACCCACCCACCACAAACACAGAGGTGCCTGGATTGGCTCAAACCCCAGTTCAGAGCAGGGTCTCACCAGTTTGTGTCCCAGCCAAGCCCTTGCACAACGACACTGGAGACATTTAACCACTTTGGTTGTGCCTGTGTAATTTGCTTCCCTCTGGCTCACCCACACCTATCATTTTCCTGCAGTTTGTTACCAGTAAACATTCACATATTTCCTTTCTGTGAGGGCAAAGCAGAGTGTCACTGATGTTTTGATTCCCTTCACAAACACCTCAGGCATTTCCTGAATACAAACCCGAGTAAGTCGGTGCCACCAAAAGCTGCAGAGCAGCATTTCCCAGGGAACAACGTGCAGCTGCTGCCACATTTGGAGCAGTTTGTGCAGCATTAAACCCCATCAATGGCACGGAAATAATGAAACAGAGGGACAGCAATGCACAACCAGAGATGTGAGTCCCAGTTCCCACACTGGGACGTCTCTGCCTGCACAGACCATCCTCACACAACACTTGACAGTCGTTTTCTGCCAGAATTGTGCTGACCCTGCGAGGTCTGGGCTCTTAACACGAGTCACATCAGCTCACTCCCCCACCAAGTCCTTCTGGATGGAACTGAAAAGATTCCACTGCCTCTGATCGGCTTTTTTTTTATTTAAGATTTCTTCAAAATACCCTCCTACTTAACACATACACAGTCCTGGCTGTAGAGCCCCTTGCTCTGCACACATGAGGAGGCTGTACAGCAGAGTGCTGGGAGCTTTTATTTTTAACGACTCCTCCTGTGTATTCAGGAGGGCACACAGGAAATGCCAGGGATAAATACAATTTTTTTTCTGCTGGTGAACAACAGGCTGGCAGCCCACAATGAGAAGGCAGTTATTACAAACTGCAGGAGGAACTGCTCTGCCTGTTAGTCTGTATTTCTTTATTCCTCCACCTTGCAGGGTAAGTGTGGGTCCCTTAAGGGTTTTTCATTTAGGCCTTGAAGGCAGAACACTGCCACAGAAGGCAGCACACTTCCAGCTTAAATGCATCTCTTTTGAGGTAATTTTGTTTACTACACAAAAATATAAACTCTCCCAGAAAGCTGCTCTGGATGACTTTAAGGGTTCTTTACCTGTAAAGCAGGTTTCCTGGAAGGATTTCACTGTGTGGATAAAAGGCTGTTTCATCCACCTATTGTTTGGAATTTCTCCCTGTGCTTGCCCCGTGGAGGACTAGCAGGTTTCCAAGAAGTGAACAGCTTAAACGCTACTGACAACACAAACACAATAATTTAATTTCAATAAGTTGCCAATTTAAAAAACGGAGTGGCACGAAGTGCAGCAGGAGGGGAGTCTGGCAGCAGCAGGGTGGGCAGGGAGGTTTTCCTGTTAACTGGAGCCCTTCCCACAGCCTGGAGATGGGTGGCATCTCGTGTTATTTTTAATCTGCTCAAACACGTTATTTAAATGCTGTGAACTTTAGGTGAAACAGGAACATCTCACAAACATTAGAAAAACATGCAAGAGGCAGCAGCTGCAGGGAGATGAAACCACGTTCTGGAGATTAACAGCACCCGAACCTTTGAAAAGCCGCAGTCAGAACGGCCATGGAGCAGCTTTTCCAGGCTGCACTGCCTTGTGCCTTGTTTTCTGCTGCCTGAGCGGCCAAGTCAGGCTTTAAATAGGTGTTTAATCGGTTGGTAAATGGGGCAGTTTATTACCTGCCTGCAATTCTGCCTTTCACCTGCACTGCAGCAAAGCAGCGCTCACAGAACCTCCTGCAGCAATTCCCAGAGCGGGGCAGGTGAGGGACCACCCTGGACACCGTCCCCTCTTCTCTCATTGACTTGGGCCTTCTCCACCTTGCTGCAGAGTCACCCAGAGTGATGTCCCATCCCAGGGTTTGCCCACACCCCGTTTGGCTGGTCCCCACAGGACCCCCAGCTGCTCTGGGAGAAGCTCTCTGTTATATATATTTTATATAAAGTTGGCTTTTCGCAAGATGTGCGCTATATGGTTAATAATGTTGTGGTAAGGATATAGAATATAAGTTTTTTATTTCTGCTTTTAGAAAATTAGGCATAGTGGTAGTAACTGATGTAATGTGCTTAGACTGTCTGTTTGGTGGGGATAACACCCAGTGAACATGGAAAGAGGACTCTGCTATTGATACACCAACCATCAGCATCTCCCACCTGAAGAAAGCATGGACCAAGGCCCAGGCTGGAGAGGATAATAAAGACACAGCCACAAAACACAAATGCTCTAAAAAGGCAGACCCAAGGAGGAGCCAGGCAAAACAGTTCCTGGATTATGGAAACTAGTTTATGGAATTTTATGAATATTCATATATTGGTATAACGGGAAGGGTATTTAAGGAATGTCTCTGAGATAGCAAGGTGTGGACATGGCTAAATGCCAAGTCACCCGGCCCGGCCGTATCTGGCTTTTTTTTTTACCTCCTAATTGTCTTAATTATTTTATTAAACATATTTCTTAAAATTTACCAAAAAGTGAACCTCGTTTTTCACACTCTCCAAGGCAAAGGGAAGCTCCCCACCCTCCAGGTCCCACCGCAGTGTGACACAGCCACATCCTCCTGCCCTCCATCCTCACTGCTGGTGATGACCAGGGGCCTTGGCAGCGCCTGGAGAACAGGCAGCTGCTCTCCAAACTGGATTCTCGTCAGGAGAATGTGGTTAATTAACACAGGAGGTTTAATTAGCTGATATTTCTAAGGAGCTCTGAGAGCCTGGGGCGAAAGGCTGCAGATAACTGTGAAATGTTCCTGTCCTTGCTCAGCAGAGGCTCATCACCAGGAGCTCTCCACACTCCCCAGGGCAGGGATCTCCTTTCCCATTTCCCTGCTCTGGCTCCTGCTCCCAAAGCCATTTCCCTGCAGGGAGGGTGTCCAGCCTGGCACAGCCCCACAGAGAGCAGGAACAGGGCTGGGGCTGCAGGGGAGAACCAGGCTGAGGGGCTCAGTGGTGTGGGACCCCCTGAGTGTTGGGGACACTGACAGGGCCACCAGCCTTGGCACTCTGATCTCCAGGCTGGGCTGGGGTTGGGGTTTTGTGCTGCCATCAGCGTGTGCTGCAGCCACGGGGAGCTTTTAAGGCAAAGCCACCGAGTTTATCTCATGATGGGAAGCGTTTGTTTCCTCCCCCGCTTCCCCTCACCCCCAGCTCCCCCCCGGATGGGCTTCGCCTCAGCCCACTCGTCTGTTGAGGAGGCTCCGGGCTTGGCAAGGGGAAAACAAAACAGCAGCTTTCCACACGGCAGGGGAGAGGCTCTGGGAGCCAAGGGGGAACAGGGAGCGTGAGCTCTAATGGATTGAAGGGGCTCAGAGCAAACCAGGCTGCAGGAACTCGTTTTGCTGTGTGGACAAGTTTCAGACTGGAGATTTACACATTTGGATGCCTAAAACCCTGTAAACATTAATGTGCTTTCTCACACCCCAGCTCACCTCAGTGAAAAAGCAGCTGCTACTTTTTTTTTTGAGTAAAAGCTTTCCTGTCCCAGGTCCACACACAGCAGAGACCTGACCCCTGGGCAGGGAATATTGCTGGGAATCCACTTGAGTAAAAACCCAGAGATCAGTGAAATAAACATGGCAATAGCAGCACCCCCTGCTGCTGTGGAGCAATGAGCAGCGTGTGTTGGCAAACAGACACTGACAGAGGGAAAACAAACGAGATAATTTCCTAAACATTAAAGACATCTCAGCAAAGCACTTCCACCAGAAAGAGACAGACAGGAAAACCTGCTGCAAGGACAGTCTGAAACCTGCACGTTTGCCATTTAAGATATTTCTTCTGCCAAATGCATGTGCAGACAGACATGGACCTTTCCAGCTCATCCTGTTTGCCACCCCAGGGAGCTCAGCAACACCTGAGAGCTGAGTTAGTGCCACTGCAGCCCTGTGAATCTGCTGCAGCACCCTCACCTGCCTTGTCACACAAATCCCACCCGTTCAATCTGCTGCAAGGGGCCACCAGCAGGGCACTGGGCTGCAGGGAGCTGTGGATCCAGCCCAGCCTGCCCAAAACAGCCCCCAGAGACAGCCACAGGATGGGCCAACCTGCAGCAGCCAGGTGAGCCAGGAGCTGCTGTTGTGCCTCTGCTGCAGAGGGATTTCCCGAGCCGTTCCCCAACTCCCCCTGAACTAACCCCAGGTGTTGTCACCAGCACTCTCCTGCCTGAGCCCCAGTCCTGGCTGCAGTTCTGTGCAGTGATTTATGGTGAGGACAGACAAGAAACACTCCACACAGGAGTTTCCAGAGGGCAGGTTCTCTGTCTTTCCAGCAAAAGCCCAGCAGAGCTCCCTGTGCCAACTGGAGCCTCTGAGAGCCTGGCAGGGACTCTGCTGCCCATGCAGGGGGATAAACCAGTAAATGAGCATTGCTTTGTACAGCCCTGACCAACCCCTGGGAGTGCTGTGCTCTCACTCCGGGGTGAAAGCAGGGACTGACTTCACAAGGCCACCACACACAACAGTCCTGGCAGAGATTTGGGCTGATTTGGATTGTAAATGCCATTGCAGCTATTACAGCAGTGTTAAACATGCAAAATAATTCTCACCGTTTTAAAGCAGGAGCTGCTGGGGTGGCTGGTGTGAGTGGTTTGTGCTGCACCCCCGAGCCATTTGTGCTGTGTCCCTGTCCCAGGCTGGGGCACCCTGTGCTGGCTGCACTCACACTGGGGGTGCACTTTCACCCAGCACAGCCATGCAGGGCAGGGAAAGCCCCCCAAGAACCAGGGAGAGGACCCCTACATCCATTGCAGCTGGCAGAAACCGCCCTGCAGCCCAGACAGTCTCTGCTGGACAACAGGAACAGGAATGTCATGAGCTGATGAGCAGGAGACCACTGAGCATCCCCAAAGTCTGCTATTTTTGGCTGAGGCATGGTTAAACACCAGCACAGACAGCACATAAAAACCAGCACATTTTGCACTCTGGATTCATTCTCTGGCTAATGTGTTCTCTACACGAGTATGCAGGAGGCCAAGAAAAATGAGGGAAGGTTTGTGGGGAGAAGGGCCAGGAGATATTTAATCTCCCAGACTGACAGTCTGATCCACCTGCAGCCCTCGGGGTGCCCTGCTGGGCTCTGAGGCTCAGCGCTGGCACAGGCACAGCCACGTCAGCCGTGCTCTGCCACAGGAATAAATCTTCCCAAGGGGCAAAATGACTGAACAAGCCTTGGGTCCTTCTCAGCAGGGGAGGGGAGGGATTTGCTCTGGGCACAGCATCATCCCCAAGGGCTCAGCTGAAGCTGCTGCCAGTTTATTGCTCAGCGGGAAGGAAGGAGACAGCAGTACCCTGGTGACACATCGAGGGGCAGAGGAGCCACAGAGCATCCCTCTGCAAACTGTATATATTCTTTAACTGTGTGTTTAATTAAATAGAATGCTGGTGTTTTATATTAAACTCACACAGCAGCTGATTATTTAAAATACAAATACTGGAGCCCGCCAAGAGGGAATGGCTCCAGAGCTGTTCTCTGGATTGACTTCCAAGAGGAAATTCTGCTTAATGTCTCTGAGGCCTTTCCAAATGCCCCTCCTGGGACAGGAGGTGTTGCTATGCAGAGAAAATGGATCTGAACCATTGGGTTTGAATTTAAAATATTACTTTATTAGTCACTGTGACACTACTGAGGCAGCTGGCAGAGGGGGCAGGGCCGGGTGGGCTGTCAGCACGGTGCTCTCAGTGCTGAGAGGGTGATGGAGTATTTCCTGAGCTCCGTTTGCTGCTCCCAGCACTGCTGTCCCGTGTCCCCAGGCAGGGACACGCTGCCCTGGGCTCTGCTCTGCCCAGCCCTGGGCAGCTCCTGCTGCTCCCACTCCCCCAGAGCTGGCACAGACCAGGGGATTTGGGCTCCTGCCCCAAGGGGAACCCTCAGAGAGGAGCAGGTGGGAGAGGGAAATGCTGCTGTGCCCCAAACAAGGACCCTGCTGTGCCAGAGCCTCTCTGGGGTGAACAGGGTTTGGCTGGGGGAAAAGAGATGCCACTGAAATAAATCCTCAAAACCCCCAAATTAATCCAACTGTGTAGCGCGGCTTAAAATAATTTATTTTTAACATTCCTTTTGCAATGCACGTCTATGTTTGTGCTTGCTTTAGAACTGGCACAGACAGAAATAGCCTGTTCTCAGAACAGAAATCACCACGTTGGGCATTTTCACATACAAGTGCACGACGCTGAATGGCAGCAGAGGGTGGAACAAGCCCCCAAACACAACCCTCGACATGTGCAATTACAGCTGGCAACTGCCACTTCCAGCTTTCTGTCCAATGCAGAACAACAAATTTATTTCAACCCCTGTGAAATCAGTCGATGATTGTAACACTATTTAAACCTCTCAAATTTGAAATAATAAATTCGGTTTATACTGCTTAACTTTACAGAGACTTACTACCTTTCCCCCCACACTAATTTGTTGCCATAATTACATTAAATTGAAGCTGAATTTTTTTTTTCTAGTCTAGATTTAGCTGGGAGCTTTTTTTTCCTGTTTCAGATCCAAAGAAGAATCTGTTGCCCTAAAGCCCATCTGGTCCCTGAATCTATTGGATACTCTAATTTCACTATAAACCTTATTATCCTATAGCCTTAGACCCTCACTACCACAACACTGATATTAAATTACACAGAACTAATTATAAGGGTGAAATAACCACCTGAGCTGTGCCAGGGAGAGGCTGCAGATGGGGCACCCAGAGAGGAAAACAACCTTTGGGCACAAGAGCAGAGACTGATTTTGCCTTGCTGTTTCCAGAGCCTGTGGGCACTCACTGCTCAGTGCCTCAGGACAAGAGAGCGGGGTGGGGGGAATTGTTTGGGTCTTTTATAATTAGCTTTGCCTTTCTGCTGATCCATTTCAATGCATCACTGCACTACTGAACTAAATATCTGCTGCAGAAAGTGAGTCACGGTGGGAGCACTCGAGGCAGCTCTCCCTGCTTTAAAGATGTGTCTCTGCATGATGTGAGCCCGACTCTGGCCAGACCTTTCCAAATTTTGCAGCTGCCTAAACCTGCAGGAACAGCCAAAGGCAGCCTGTGCCTCATTCCTGAGGGCAGAATCCACAGTGGTTCCTGTCCCTGCTCCTGGCAGCCCCAGTGGCACAAACTCTCCATCCTTGTGCTGCACAAGGCCAGACACCAAGGCAGGATCCTCACAGCCCCCACGGCAAGGTCCCTCTCATCCCTGGCACTGCAGCATCGTGCTTTTGGCACAGCCAGCACCTGTGGAGCTGTGAAAGGCTGGAACCTGGAGAGCAGTGCCATGGTGCCTCACAGCACGTTAATGATTCTTCTGGATCAGCTGCAAACAATGCCCCAAACAAGGGCAGGACCACTTTTTGCCATTTTACAAACCACTGAACAAGACTGGTGTATTTATCTGGAGCTGTCACAACAGGCACAAAATCCTGTCCCAATCTCTTGTTAAACGATCCTTGTTTTAAGGGGGAAAAAGGAAGTTTAATGAATGCATCCATGTGAGCCATTAGGAGCAAAATAAATGCAGAGATAAAGATAGAGACAAAGAATGGACAATCCTCAGACATGTTCTCTGCCAATGTCATTCTTTACAATAATAGATGCAGTTTCTTTCTTTCCTCAGATGGGAAGATGGGCTTGACACCATCTCATCAACAGCAGCTGTAATAACAGCTCCTTGCTATTAATATGCAAATTGAAATGCACACAGTGATTAAAAACATGCTAGACAAAGGCTTTTGTCAGAGACCTGCAAGTGGGCGACAGGGCTCAATTAGGGAGCAGTGGCCCACTACAGGATTTCTCATGGAGCGTCACACTTGAGCCCGGTGCAGTAACTTCAGCAGGGACACACTGCGGGGTTAGTGGACATTTTCTCTCTCTTGAGCTCTCAAACAGCCCCCAGAGTGGGTCCTGCTGGTCTCCAGCCTCAGGGATCCCTCACAGCCCGTGGCTGGGGGGGCAGCTGGCACCTGCTCAGGTCAGTGACCTCAGGCAGGTGCAGGAAGCTGCCAGCACAGCCCAGAGGAAGAGTCAGACTTGCACATACTTAATTTGAAGATTATGGAGGGTGGTTTTAAAGGTCAGGACTTGCTAATTAAGTTGATGCAATAGGAAGTTAACAAAGGTACCAGGAGCATTCTTCTCCCATGATTAATCTCTGTATGAAGCTGCATGTCTCAGGGCCAGCCCCATGTTACACCCTGTTCCCACAGAGCTCCACTGCCTCCACATAAGGAGCCAGATAAAACCACTTTTTATTTGTCCTGAGCATAAAACACCAGGGCAAGTCAGAGTCCTGCCCCTGAAACACAACCTGACACACACAGAGCAGAATGTGGAGAGCTGCATCAGTATGGGCTGCAAACTCTGATGGAAACACATCTAAACCATCACAGTTCCAGTGCTGGCAGTCACATCTGCAGCTGCCTCCCAGTGCCACCTGTATTCCAGTTAGCACTGACTGTAAAGTGAGTCTGGGGAGAGACCCAACCAGACTGATGATAAATTATTGAGATTTACTTTCCTTACAGATTACCTTGCACAGGATTTTAAACCAGCAAAAAACATTTGGCCAGAACAGACAAAAATCAAGCTGTTAACATGTGGATGTTCTGCATGAAAAATGCTGAGTGTGTTCATGGGTTTTTTAATGAAGAAAATTTATGCAAATGTTTTCAACTCTTCAGTTTAAAGTAACCTTGGGGGACACAGTGGTTGTATTGAACCATTTTCAAAGCTCTCTAATACATCCTTCTCCCACATTTCAGCCTGGGGCCATTGGCCCAGGTTTGACATCAGAGATCTGGCTGCACTTCTACAGGGATCACTGCCTTACCACGAGGAGATTTGTCTTTTTATGTCTTGCTTTGAAAGCCTAATGAACTTAGGAAAAGCAAGAGATTAAAAGGATTTAGGGACCAAAGCCTGATTGAGTGGATCTGGACAATATTGGCAACGAATGGAAATATTGCACTGCTCTGTCACTCCAGGCAGAAGGGGAGTGATGGGGCCCCTCACCTGCCTCCCCCTCACCTGGGCTGGGCTGTGGGGTGAGATGTGGGATGTGGAATCCCATCAGCAGGGCTGACCCTCCTGCTCTGCAGTGCCACAACATCCACCCAGAGCTGCCAGAGTGACACCAGCCCCAGGCCAGGCTGGACACCCAGGGGGAACAGCCAGCCCAGCCCAGGCTGGGTCCCACCCAGCTCACTGCAGAGCTCTCTCCACACCTGCCTGGGGAAAGAAATTGTGTTTGCGCTGTAATTAATTTGCTGCAATTAGCTTGTAGTGATTACTAGAGCACACAGATTTTTGGGTTTGTCTCCTGACACAAACGCCTCTGCAGCACCCTGGATGCTGCTTGGGGGAGGGTTCCTTGGGGGAAAGGCTTGGAGAAGCCAGGCCTGAACCCACATGAGTGATGTGCCCTATTTCTGTAAATCATTCTCTCTGTAAAGAGGCAGTTTAGCTCCAGGAACACTGGCGGCTTGTGTTATTACCCAAAACACAATAAATGAAACCGCCCCACAGCTATGAAACCCAAGGAGATGTTTACTCATCTGTGAAAAACCCATTCTCCTCCACACATGAAAGGCATCGATGCAAGAGCACAAATTAATCACACACAGCTTCTGCAGGGGCTCTCAGTGTCCCCACAGAGGGAAGGAGGTGATGCTGCAGAGCTCCCAAACTGTCCCTCCACAGCCCTGGAATTCCCTGGGGGCTGAGGCTCCTGGCCAGCAGAGCTCTGGGCAGCCCTGGGGTGCAGAACAGTGGAAGTCTCTCCTCTGACTCGGCTGCTTCTCTCTGCTCAGATGCACAAGGCAGGGAAAGGAAGGAGCTGCTGCCGGGCTGGTGCAGGGCAGAGCTCAGTGCAGGTGTCTCGGTGTCTGCGCTGCCTCCCTGCAGGTGCACAGGTGTCCAGCCTCACCTGGGCTGGGCTGGCTCAGGCTCTGCTCCCCTCTGCAGCTCTCCAGGAGGGCTCAGCAGAGTCCAGCCTCGGGCTTGCAGCAAAAGCAATAATGCAAACAGCTTCTGTCGAGCCTGCAGGGATCCTACCAGCAGGAAAAAGAATTCACACTTTCTTTTCAGTGTTCTTTACTCATGGAACCATTTGTTTCTCTAGAGACAAAGAGGGAAGGAAGAAACTCATCCATTACACAATCCCCACGATTTCAGTGGTGTTGCTCTGTGTGTGTTGACACAAACCATGCTGGAGAAGGTGAAGAGAGTGTGTTTATTTCTGATTGAAGACTGATTACATCACTATCATGGATAAAGTAGTAGAATAATCTTATACTCTTGGGAGAAATCTAGGAATAAATATGAAAAAGTAAAATAGTTTGTTTCCACTGTCTCTGAAGATGACTGATGAGTAAGTGCTGTATTTACAGGATAGTTATCATACTCTAGGACTCTGTGCTGAATAAATATTGTCTCGAAAGGGTAAAAAAATCCATCGAAATATTTTAACTCACCACAAAATTAAAAAAAAAAAAATCCATGTATTTGTCCAAAGCGAAGGTTAGTTACATGTAAATTATTGAATCCACATAGGATCACTGTCCAAGGAAACCTCCTGTCCTGCTGGCCCGCTCCCCTCCACAGAAGCAGCTTTAGTGCCTGTCCTCTTCTCCACTGACGAGCCACTATTGGTTCTTCAGGCTGCAGGAGAGAAACAAAGCCCAAGTCACGCTCCATCCTGGTGTGTTTTATGGAAGAAAACCACCACAGCAAATTGGAAAAAGTCTCCTTTTCTTTAGGTCCTAAAATTGAATTTAAGAGCCTCACAAATCCTGCCCAACTCACCTCCTCCGTGGCCCAGCAATGAGGAATTCCTCATTGCAATTGGCTTTGGCAAGCTCAGGTCTGTGCTTTGGGCAATTAACCCAGTGCTTGGGTTTTACATAAAAATAATTAATCTGTACACCCAACACCACAACACAGAGCTGTAGGGGCTGTTCTGGGGCTTTCAAATTATGATCAAAACAGAAGATATCAGAGATATCTTTATTTTCACTTACATTAAAAGGGAAGGGAGACAAGTTAGATCTATAATGAGGGGAAGGATTACATTCTCTTCCTTCACAGGCAGTGTAATTACTCAGCTGCTCCCTTGAACTGAAACTATGACAAATTAAAATGCCTATCAATTCCATCTACTTTTTGTAACTATTCATCTTCTGGAGCTCTTGCTGCTCTAAAGGCTTCTTTCTGCATGTGCCACTATATTTTACACAAAGCACACAGAAACACTGCTATTACCAAGTGTTACTGTAGCCACCAGGGCAAGAACAAAATCATTTGGGTGTAAAGTGCAAAATACAGCTCATTTACTCTAATTTCCAGAAATTTACTGGAAATTTTCTATCAGAGAACACCTTCATTCCGAGGGAGGATGTGTGGAGTGAGCCCAATTTTTTGGCATCAGGGACAGGGCTGGGAACACTCAGGAGAAACAGGAATTTGGCACTAAATGTGCCCCAAGTGGAGCTGGGCCAGGCAGCCCCAGAGCTCCCCAAGCTTTGGCTGTGCCAGACACAGATCCTGGGACAGGCTTCAGCCACAAACAGGCTGTCAGTATTTGTTCACACCTTTTAAATAGATGGGAAAAGAGATGTAAACGAAACCATGGGAAAGGGTGACATTTCTCCAGGCACGATATTAACAATATTTTGATTAGCTCGTCCCTGAATAGCCAAGCAGCTTATGTTGATAAATACCCTGTTCCAATTAGACATCTGTGTTCTCAGCCTGAAAATAAAAAAGAAAAGAGAAGAGGGGAGAGCCCAGGCCAGGCCCAAACCTGCTGTCTCTGCTCCTCAGCAGGACACCCACCATCTGGGCTTCCACAGGGCACAGCCCAAAGTCAGGGCTGAGCTGTGCAGGAAGGGCTGCAGAGCCACCTCCCCTACCAGACATGACCGTTCCCAACCCCTCAGAGTTAATTCTGACCATTGAGTTGCTTTTACCCCAATGATGGCCACAGGATTGGGTCCCCTCTCTGCAAAAACCCTGAAATCAGCCAGGAAGCCCAAGTCTGAAAGGGAAACCCTTACATGTATTAGCATCTGTGAAAGTGCAAATGAGTGATTATAAAACCCCGGAATACATCTGTGAGCTCTAGATGTGGCAGAGAGGCCTGGCTGATCAAAGAGACAAAATGAAGGGCGAGAAGACAAAATTCTTCTTTGTGGAAGTGGGAGCCGTTATCCCCACACAGTCAGACTGTTAATTACCAGGGCTGGATCTCAGCCTGAGCAGGGGAGCTCAGCTCTCCCCAGCTCTCCAGCACATCCTCTGCAGAGTGTGACAGACCCACAGCTGGACAGGGGTGACCCCCACCCTGAGCAGGGCTCTGGGCTCTCTGCTCTGCAAAAAGCTCCTCTGCTCCCTCCACCCACACGCCCAGAGGAGTCACCTCACACCCAGCCCAGCCCCTCTGGGGTATTTCCCTAAAGGCAGGTATTTTCTCCAGGCTGTGGTGATGACCCAGCCTGTTCCCAGCCCCTCCTTAGGAAATGCTTTTATCCAAGCCCCAGGGCAACATTCTGCACAAGAATTGTTTTGACCCCAGACACTGAATATCCTCCGTCTCCTCTCACAACTATCTGGGACTATAATCCCCGTTGTTTGTTGCAAAACACTTTGAGCGGTGATTTTTCATCTTCGCAGTTTGCATAAAGAAGAAAAGAGGGAGGTTTTGTTTCTGCCAGCCCATGGTGAGCGGTGAGGAGCGAGGCTGGCATGTGCCTCCCTCCCAATCTCTCAGAAGTAACACTGAAAACTGGGATTGTGGCTGCTGCTGGTGCCCACAGAAGGAGCTGCTGGTGCCCACCATGGCTCAGAGCAGGCACTGGCCCTGCCTGGCACCCTGCCCAGCTCTGCTGCTCTCTGCTTCTTGGGGAAAGGAGGGAAGGAGAGAGGAGATTAAAAAAAAAACAAAACAAAACAAAAAAAACCCCCCTCCATCTATTTCTGGAAAGCAAGTCAAACAATGACTCAATCATCTCTACACAGTTCATAAATCCCTAATTAAAGGTTTAGTGCTCCTCCCCGCTGCAGATGTTCCAGAGTGCACATTCCAAAACTCGCTGGGTGCCAGNGAAAGAGGGGAAGAGGAGAGAAGATAAAAAAAAAAAAAACAAAACAAAACAAAAAAAAACCCCTCCATCTATTTCTGGAAAGCAAGTCAAACAATGACTCAATCATCTCTACACAGTTCATAAATCCCTAATTAAAGGTTTAGTGCTCCTCCCCGCTGCAGATGTTCCAGAGTGCACATTCCAAAACTCGCTGGGTGCCAGCACGTGCCCAGAGCCAGCAGCATCACCCATGGAGCCTGAGCTGAGCCCTGCACTCCCCACACACCCAATGTGCCATTTAACATTAATTTTCAAATTATGCTCAAGTACCTGCACCCTGGAGAAAAAATGGGAGCTGTCAGATATATCTGCTTTGCATATGCACGGGCTGGAGGGAAAAGAACCAGCTCAGTATTAGCTCCCTCCTCCTGCATCTTTTATTCAACACCAAAACACCAGCCAAGACACTTCCAGCTTCCTTCCTAAGCCCTATTTCCCCCTTCTTTTGGTCAAACAAATGTAGTGATGTATTTGCAAAACTGCGGCCACTCTCTTTACCAGCCAAACCGTTTGTGAGGAAACTGATCAAACCACCTGCAGTTTTTGTTATCAGAACTCTCAGGGATTCATCAAGGTTACTGAGAAAAACAAGACTGAAATAAGAACTAAGAGCCTGAAAAACTGACTACCGAGAATGCCAAACCAAGATGAAGGAGGCACAAGGTGATGATGGACCCTGAGCAATTAGTGTCCTGAGGAACGTGTGCCTGCCAGTGAGATGATGAGTGAACAAGCAGCTTAAAATCTATAACTGTAATTAAATGTAAATAATAAAGGCGCTTCTGGTCAATCATATTGGTTGTGTATTCAGATGTCCTGAATCTCCTGCAAACAAATGCAGTCAGAAGCACCCGGGGTAGCCCCTGAAGTTCCTGTGAATGGTTCATCTCTCCTGGCCATGCCACTCAAGGAGGACCAGCTCAGCTGCAGGGTACAGAATTTAAGTTTTGTGCTGTCCAGGGAGCCCCAGGACCCCCAGCCCTCCACGGGGCAGTGCCAGGCCCTGGTCACCACAGCTGCCAGGCTCATGGTGGGTGTGGTGGGTTATTTAAGGCAGCTCTAGCTGGGGCTCTCAGCCTGCTGCTCTCTGCAGAGCTCTGAAGGACAGTAATAAATAACCACAACACAGCTCTTTGCTTATGAAAGTTCTTCTTCTCTCCTGAACTCCCGAAGCAGCTTTTCAGGAAATTCATCTGCCTGGTATTTTTTGGGTGGTATCAGCTGCCATCCTGCAATCCCTGTTCCCTGTTTTGCCCTTTGTCCCAGAGCAGAATCCCTGTATCCCTTCACCCCCGCCCTTCACTAACTGCCCCTTTCTCCAGGTTTGTTTAGTCTTTAACTGTATGTACTATGACAGCTACATAAAGTGTTTTGTTGCCTTGGCAACTGCAGTCCAGTGGCTTCAGCCTGAGTTAGGAGGCAGAGGACAGCCTTGACATTAACCAACGATAATGAGAACAGCAGAAAGCAGTGTGGGAACACTGGCTGAGGAGCGAGCAGGGGGTGATCCTCACCTGCCCCCAGCACAGAGCACACCTGGGAGCTGCACTGACCCAGGGGGACACCACAGCTGTGCAAACTCAGCAAAGGGCCAGGTCTGCATTTCTAAAGTCCCTTTTTTGTATAGAAGAGGTAATTTCTTGGAAAAGCTAGAGAGACACAGCCCTGCCAAAATCTGTTGTTTGTGCTGCCCAGCACATCCCTTTGCACTGAGAAGGGGCTGAGCCCAGGGCATCACCCATCACTCCTACCACAGTCAAAGCACCAATAACTTCCCAAGGTGTTCATTCACAGCACTAGAAATTAAGATTTCTTAATCTCTGCTAATTGCAGGAGACTGCACAACAGAGCAGAAGGTTTGGGGATAACCCAGAGGACCAGGCACCCTCCTGGTGCGGGGAATTGGTGACACATCTTTCTGCACATCTCTATCTCCCATCCATGGGACTGCTCTGGTTTGAGACAGACTCCTTTATCCTTCACAGTGATACCAACAGCAACCACAGCAGCAATCACACAGACTTGGAAGGACTGGCAAGGGAAGGATAAATGACAGCTCTGGGCCAGGGCAGCCCAGCACAGATCTGTCATTCCGGGTTTCCAAGAGGAAGAGCTCTCAGCTCTATTTTCCAGCGGTGGGATTTGTTGCTCTGGGTATGGATCCCCACCCTGTCCCAGGTGTTCCCACATAACCTGGCTGGGCAGGGATCCCCCATCAGGGAGATGCAGAAGAGCGAGGGATGCAGGCAGCAAAGGTCACAGATTGCTCAGAGCCAGGGCTGGCTCACTCACTTGGCCCCAGCCACTGCCCCACAGCACACCTGCACTGCCAGGTGTGCTGCATCACTGCACCTGGAACACATCCAACTGCTCCCTGAATGAACAGAATAGAGCTACCATGAATAATACCAGGAACCTGTGACAGTCTGGCATCAGCTGGGGAAGGGCTGGGTTTATCCTTTGCTGGCTTAAGCACAATGAGCCATTAGTGGTCATGGCCAGTTCTGCTCATCCTGCTCACTTTTCAGACTGCCCCCAAAGCTACCTGAAGCACTTCAGGTACATCCCTTTATATTCCACTCCTAATCTGGGCAGTTCCAATTGATTCACCCTGAAATGGTTCCCACAGCTCACATATAAGTGCATTAAGAGCAATTAGTTCATTAATCTAGTCTCTGGTATCATGTATCTCCATCACTTCATTTTAATAATTTGTAGTAATTGACAGCACAGACTCCCCCCAGTTCTCAGAGCTGGGTAACGCATAATTACTCTAAATCACAGCAAAAACTGTTTCACTGGGAAACACCTAATCCCCTTGGGCTCACGGTGTCTCTTCTGAGGTTTCACACACGAAAGAAGCTGCAAACTCAGTATCATTATCCACGAGTCAGTGGGACTCCAGCAAGCCCGTGTGGGTTCAGCCCTGCATTCCTCGACCTGCAGGTGCCCCTGGGACCTGTTTTTACAGGAACCAGAGCAGAGCTGGGTCCTGGAGCACAGCCCCCAGTGCCGACAGGGAGCTGGAGTGCAAACCTCTGCCACAGACCATTCCACCTCAGCAGGCACACACTGACTGCAGCCCTGGGAGAAGCCCTGTGGTACTCACTTGGTCTGGTGTTTGGAGCCCTTCAGGTGTGCGTGGTACTGCTCTATGGAGTTCAGGGTGACGTTGCAGATGTTGCAGGTGTAGCTGCGCTTCAGCCCTGTGAAGAGAACCCAGAGTTAGTGAGCCCTGGGCTCTGGGTGCTGCACAGGCAGGGCCAGGGAGGCAGGGGCTGCACCAGGGAAACGCTCTTGTGCCTGGGCTGTGGACTATTCAGAGTCAAAATGGCAGCTGGGAAGTACAAATAAGTGAAAATGACTGAAGAAAGGGGGAGAAATAGAAAAAAAAAAAAGCAGTAACCTATTCTCCAAGAAGACTTCTAGTTAATTAGAAGATACTTGGATCCCACATTTCATTTCCAGTTTCACACACATTTCTCTTTACAGTGACCCATCTATTTACTTTTCCAGGCCAGGGTATCCAAGCATTGGAGAAACCTAAAGGAATATTTTTAGATCTGAGCAGAAGAAAGCCAAGTTGAAAGGCTGATCCCTCCTGAGAGTGTGGTGCATCTCTCCTGTGCCCTCCTCAGGGCACCATTGCTGTGCTCACACTCGAGGCACCATTCATCTGGCACAGCAGCCAGATCACTCAGGAACTCTCTTTTCCCCAGAGGGATCCACTCTGATTTATCCACCAAAGTGAGCCAGGCAAGCACAAATGCTGGTCTCCAACAGCCCACAGTGGGCAGCCTCTGGCTGAAGGTGAAGGCTGGCAGAGTGCAGGGGCACCAGGCAGCCCCCCAAGGCCAAAGCAGGAGCTGTCTCACCTGTTGGCTGCAGGACACACTGTCCCCAGCAGAACTAAGGGCTCTGCTCAAAAACACTGCAGCCATGGGATTCCTACCAGGGACTGCTGTGCTCCTTAGGAACAGTTCTGATGTTACTTGTAATAGTCTCTTCTGGCTTTCTACACTATTATTTCTGTGCCAAAAGTGTTAAAACAGCTCATTTAGAACAAGTAACATGCGGCATTCTCAAATTCAACCAGGCCATGCTCACCATAATTAACTGTGCAGGTAATAAACACACCGACCCCACCCCAGCTGGACCTACAGCTCTCCAAAAATCCCTTGTCTTGTTCTGCACTCCAGACTACACCAGCTACACCAACAGCCTCACTCTTCTCAAACACTTAATAATATCTCTCACCCAGGAATTTGGCACAACATGAAAATCATCTTTAAATAATAGCTCAAAATTATTCAGATGAGTGCTTGAAAACAACCAAGCCAGCAAGTGCAGAAGTATTTAAGTATTTTCTGCATTTCTATGTCATGATGTGGCACAGAACAAAAATCAATTTGCAAATGTGCATATAGATTTTTCTCCTTACAGAATTTATTCTTGATGGAGCTGTGATGATTTTACTGTCACGCCCTTTGTCCATTGCTGGCAGCTCCTGTTTCCTTTATTAAACCAGGAGCCACATGAATCTACAGATGCAGGTGAAGGAATGGGAAGGAATGGGAAGGACAGGGCACGGCTGGCACGGTGTGTCAGCAGACTGAGAACTTGGACCCCACCAGGATCTCCCCATGGCAGAGCAGGACTGGGGAACTAAAAAACAGGTAATACTTTAATTTAAGGTAATAAGGTTCTGCTGCTCAGCCAATTTAGCAGCGAGTTAACAGCAGCCTCAGTGAATCTTAATTACTGGTGTAGGTGGAAACGCCTTCAGCAAATGCAGCTCCTAACTGGGGAGGATGATTTTCTCCCTCAGCACGTCAAGGCTACTCACAGAGATGAACCAGGGGGAACCCTGTTTTTCCTCCCTGTGTTCTGTGCAGGGAACCCAGAGCAGTTCCCTGGGGCAGCTCTTCCCTAATGCTGGAACATCCAGCCACAGACTGGGCTGGTTCCGTGGACTGGGATGGAGATGGAGAGAGGAAAGTGGCCTCAAGTGAACAGCAGGATAAGACCACAGGCAATAATCACTTCCAGGATATAAAAATTACCAGGATTTGACCTCACTGGAGCTCACCAAAACTGCTACTTGGCTGAAACTGGTTTCCTAAAACTCCCCAAGCAGTGCACTGGGGCTGAGCTCAGCCCTACAGGCCTCCTGTGGTGGGAAGGGGGTCCCATCCTGGAGCTGCTGGGCCCTGGCTGCATCCACATCCCCTTTGCATCCTCAAGACACATCAGCATTGCCTCCCCTGCAGCGTGACATGCCTTCATGTAAAATTGAATGTCCTCCTATCCCCATTAAATAAAATATTAACAAGTCAAGTTATTAATGTCATCCTGCATAAAATGCATTAAAACCCATTCCAGGGTAGTTCTTGTTAAACTGCTTCTTACTAACCACAAGTGACAGCACAGAATGAGAAGTATTTATAAGGCATACAAAGAAATTATGAGCTGAGATGAAAAAGGAAACAGCTCTTTGCCTGATTCTGGAAGGAAGCATCTGCAGCACCACCAATTTACCTGAGAACACAAAGGCTCCAAGTGACATCATCTCCATGCCCTGGTCCATCTGTACTGCAGAGGCTGCTGGGCTTTATTTTAGGGATTCAGAGCACCTGTTGCAGGGTTTGGCTCGGCCCCAGCTCCAGGCAGAGCCCATCACAAACCACTACCAGTGCAGAGCCCACCTGCCTGGGAGAGGGAACTGGAGGGCTGGGCCATGGGGGGCATGAACTAAACATGAACTAAAACTGCTGAGGTGTGACTTGATGGAGGGAACCTGACATTCCTCCTGGCTGTGCCTGGTGCAGGCTGGGCAGGGTGGGAGCTTCAGATGGAGCCTCCAGCTGAGCCACGGCCACCCTGTGCTGCTCAACAGCCACAGGTTGTTCAGAGCAGAGCCTGGAGTTTGGGGCTTGGTACCCACCAGGCTTTGTCTTCCTATGATCTGTGCCAGGGTGCAGGGGCAGCCAGGGGAGGCAGCTCTGCAGGGAGAAAACTCCCAATTTCTTTCTCTTTCGGGGTGTGTTCCCAAGTTTCCCTGCCCAGCAGGAGCAGCAGGGATTCCAGGACAGCCCCAGAGTGGGGTGGGACCCAAGGCAGCTCTGTGCCACAGCTGGAAAGCCACACAGAGCTGCTCTGAGAGTGGGCTGGACACTGCTCTCTATTCAGCCAAGGAACTGTGTGCCCTGTGCTGCAGCTTTAACTCAACACAGACTGCAGAAACAATGCTCATTTCTCCCTTTTTTTTTTTTTTTCTTTTTTTTTTTCTCTTCTCATTCTTATTTCTGAGAAGAAAATAAGACTTCAAAATTGCAGGATGAGCACTTGGCCAGAAGAATCAATGTTTTTGTTTCCTATAAATATCAATTGTCCAAAAATACATCTCTATTCTTATTTCTCTAAATATACATTCATATTTATCAATAAATATTTTATTACAGCCATTATCAAAACATCAAAGGCTGCTGAAATGTTGTACTTCAACTGACAGTGCCTGTTCCAGGCTCACACAATGCATCAAATGTTCATCTCCCACACTAGTCAAAATAGAATTAATATTTAAGCCGTGATGGGAGAAGCCACCAGGGATGCAGAGGAAGGAGATGACTTTGCAATCCAGGGAAAACTGAGGCAGCAAAGACAGCGTGGAGCAGGGAGAGTGTGGGGATGTTGTCCCCACCACAGTCACATCCTGCTGCCTCTGTTACCCTGCAGGTAAACATGATGTTACCCGCCAAGGGGAGGCTGTTTGCTCAGGCACGAGCTGGAAATCATTCTGTGTTCAGAGACTGCTTTCAGCACCTGTAAAGATCTGCTCTAACCCTGCAGCTAAATGCATCCAGGAGAGCGTCTCTAGGTGGACACAGATGGACAGATGCTCATGACCTGGTTGGAACAAGTGAGAAAGCTTTCCCAGCCTGGCAGGCTCAGGGAGAGCTCCAGTGGTGCTGTGGAGCCCTGGGCACTGCAGAGTGACCCCTGGAACAGCACCCTGAGGTGTCCCAGCAGAGCAGCACACCTGTGCCCCTGCACCAGGCGCACGTACAGCCCTGCTGTCCCCTCTCCTGTCACCCACAGACACGGGCAGGACCATTCTGGATCCACTGCAAACCCCAACCCTGCACAGCACCGCCGTGAAGGTAAAAACCAGCAGCTGATGAGGCTGTGAAGGCCTCCAATCTCAACCCTCCCAGGAGCTAAATGAATAAAACACTTCCCAATTGATTTATTTACAGTTAATGACATCCTCCTCAGCCACTCCTGAGCTTGGCACTGTTCAAAGCACTGAGCACTTCCATGTTATTGCCCCAGGTTTTATTCCCACATATTTCCAGCAGCGGGCGGTGACTCAGCCAACATGAATCATTGATGGCACTGTGAGTCACACTAGGTAGCTCAGGAGGATCAAGATAACCATTACAAGGTTTATGGGAGATCAAGAAATGCACAATATACTGTAGAGTCATTAGTATCTGAAGAAAAATTATTTCATTTAGCAAAGAAGAAAACACCAGGTGTACCAAAACCTTATTGCAAAGCCTCACTGGCAAACCAAAGCTCTCCCACATAGCTCTGAATCAAACTTGTCCTTCTTCCTCAGCTGCCTCAGTCGGGTCCCTGTGTGCACATGGGACTGCGAGACAAAAGGCTGGAGCCTCTCCTGTGCCTCCACCTCAGAGCAAACAGGTTCTTGTCAAGATTCAGTCCTGGGCACATCCTCAGCTGACACAAACTGCACCTCTCCATCACAAGCTCAGGAGGGCTGGGGATGCTGGGGGGCTCCAGCTGCTGAGGCTGCTGGCCAAGGGTGGCTTCCAGAGGGGGCCAAGCCCAGGGCACAGTTCCCACAGTTCCCACAGGGACCCTGCAGGTGCCAGAGCCCCTCCCTGTGGGGCCACCATGGATGGACGGACAGACAGATGAAGAAAACCTGCTCTCCCTTCAGCAGGAACACAAAAAACTTGTGTTTAACATCCCCGTGGCAAATACTCAGCTTCTGTTGCTGGTGCTGACCCAGGGCCATCAGAGCATTTTACAAACACTAATTAAACCACGGAAGACAGTTGTCCCACTCTCCATCGGGGACATACAGGGAGTGCTCTGCCTCCTGTCTGCACTTCTGCACGGGGCTGAGCTGTAACGTGCTCTCCTCTCCCAGGGACAGACCACACTTGCTCCAGGACAGGTGTGTGCACTGATGGAAAGGACTATTTTAGAAGGAGGCAAAAGAGATACCTAGGAAACAACTTTGAAAGGACGCTGCTAAAGCTGCAGGCTGACATTCCGGAGCAGGGGATTGTTTTACAGAACTGGGAACCTGGTGAAGCAGAACCAGCACCTCAAGCTCCTAAAGCTGCAGGCTGATGCTCCAGAGCAGGGGATTGTTTTACAGAACTGGGAACCTGGTGAAGCAGCACCTGGGGCTCCCTGCACCGCTGGGCGAGGGATGCCACGGGGAGCAGGTGCATGTGCAGGTCTCTCACCTCGCAGCTCCCCCAGGTCCAGGGTCTTCCCCAGCTGCTCCAGGAGGTCGGCCCTGGCCGCGTTCTTCTTGTGCTTTTTGCCGTCGTAGTGCTGCTGTGCCATCAGGGGGTTGTTGAACCAGGCCGTGCAGAGCTGGCAGTACCGGTCCGAGTCGCGGCGCTGCGGCGGCGGCGGCACCGCCGGGGCTCTGTCCGTGTGCGGCGCCTTCAGGGAGCCCAGGGCAGCCTCTGCAAAAGGCAAAACGTTCAGACATGAGCTCTCCCTGTGCTGCCTCGGGAACGTCACACCCTGAGGCAGATCCCACATTAGACACGGGGAATAATTAGGCGCAGTTGCAGGGTCCCAGTGGATATTTTGGATGGTGCTGCTTGGAAAGCTACCATCTCTCTCATTAAAAAAAGCATCATGAAAGGACAGCCCGGGACTGTTCCTCAGCCTTCTGCATCTCACTAACCGGGGAAGGAGGATGCTCTCAGTGCAGTTACACATCTTATCACTGTTCTGACTAAACTTGCTAAACTTATCCTGCTTGAATTGCTACTCGCAGGAAAAATCGTCAGTGGAGAATAAATACACCGTGCAGAGCCATCTCCTTCTCAGGATAGAGAGACATATTTATCATTATCTCAGGATTCTTATTTTTCAATTTATTTGGTCTCAGAAAGAATGGGAAAAGCCATAGTCATTGCAAACTGTCATAGATGAAAGAAAAAAATTACTCAAGTCAGTCCCATCCTTCAAAGATTTTCTCATTCTGAATTATCAGGTACCAGCAACACACGGCCTTAATTTAATTCTATTTTCCTTCAGATTCATCAAAAGCTCATCCAGGAACACAAACATGACCCCCAAATCATTCCAAAGAGAAGTGAGTGATTAGTCTTTATATAATGGAATGCACTTTGTTCAACAGAGTTTCCCAACTTCGTACAATACAAGTCACAAACCCATGGAAAAAAGAGTTTGAAGTAAAATAAAGTTCAGGTAACACTGGAACACAAAAATATACAATGACTAGCACTTAATTATCACACCTCGTTCAAAAATTCCCTTTTATGTGGCTTTCCTTTTCTTTTCTTTTCCAGATGAAATGTCTGCTCTTTAAATAATTAAGAACCTGCTCTCTCCATGGTACTGGAATAGGCACATTTGGAGGTGGCAAGGGCTGTGTGGTGGCTGTCTTTGATCAGGAGATGATCCAGCTGAGCCCTGATGAGTGCACAGGGCAGCAAATGTCAAACCCACCGCAGCGTCTGACACCAGGAACAGCAACACAGGGATAAATTTAGACACATAATTATGCCTGGAGCCCACTGTGATTGACTCCATGGAGAAAGTTAATATTGTTATAAATCTTCTGCTGACCTGCTCAGTAAGGGACACCCTTCAAGGAAATTCTATCTTACATATAACATTACTTACAACCTTATCAATTTCCAGGGGTTTATAACCTTCTATTGTTTTTGATGATGACTGCCAAGGTATCAGAGTTCCAGCAGTGATGACGCTGCCCCTGAAGAGCTGCTCCAGGCAGGGTCAGGCAGGGTCTGGCTGGATTTTGCTCCTAAAAAAAAGGTCTTTTCTATGGTTCCAGCAGGGGAGACTTAGCCCAGCCCCTCTCCAAGGTGCATGCAGCAGAACTGCCAGTGTGAGCAAAGAGCAAAGCCAGCGGCCAGCACTGTCATTAGGAAGAAAAACGGGGAATTGCAATATTCCCTGTTCAAACTGGGATTACACAGACTTTACACGTGCCTGACCCATGAAAAGCAAGCACAGCCTGCTTCTTGCAAACGTGTTCCTGCACTCCCCAGGGAGCCTCCCTGCAGGAAGGGTCCCTGCCCAGAGCCCAGAGATGCCACACACACCTGGACAGCCCTGGCTATGCCAGGGGTCCCCAGCTCTCTGCAGCACCCCTGGGCAGGGCTGAGTCCAGGGAACCCACTGAGCTGCAGAGACCTTTGGAGCACTACAAACAACCAGCAATTTCAGCAGCCCAGGAGCTCTGTGACAGATCTGACTTGCTGCTCCACAAGCCCCAGGCTATGAAGTTAAATCTACCCAATCTTTTGGCCAGCTTTCTCCTTGTTTCTCTGCACACTGCTGCCCGAGGGGGACCAGGGAGGCTGAAGCTCACGGAGCTGGTGATGTCCACAGGAGTTAAATCTCCTGCTCGCTAAGGAAACCTGACAGGAGCATCTCTGCTCTCAGCCACCAGCCAGCCCAGCAGCCCCGTGGCTGTGCCCCTGAGCCCCTCTCCATGAGGAGGGTGGCTTGTGCTCCCCTAAATGCCATGCAGGAGGGAGGCTGCTGGGGGGACTGGTGCTCCTGCTGCAGGGGATGTCACCAGAGCTCCCCATGCCCCCCCTAAGCCCAGCTCCAAACCCACATCCACACCTGGCTCCCCTGAGATCGTGGGCTGCGGCTCCACAGCAGAGACCCCTGCCTGCATCACACAGGGGCTGCCATGGGCAAGGATTTCCTCTTAGCACTCACAGTGCAAAATGTTTTCTTTAAAGTCACCTTCCTCAGGTCCCACTGACAACCCCCACCAGTTCTAAGGTGTGCTGAGCCCAGCCTGGCAATTAATGAAAACATCCCAAAACTACCAAATTCTCCCAAAGAGAAACAGATGAAAGTTGTCTTCTCCACAAATGCGAATTTATCATTTTGAAGTGCACTACATAACTGCTACGGAACAGCAAATGCCATCATTCCCTGAGCGGCGACATGAAAATTAATAATAAACACTCATGAAACGTCAAAAGTTAAAAATGTTTCTCCATCTAAAACACAAACATAAAAGCTGTGAGTTTGACTATTTCAAGTATTTCAAAATGCTAAATAGCTCATGACAGTCTGCCTTACGTTCCCTTTCGCTGTAGGAGGGAAGTGAGAAAGTCTTACTTTGCTGCAAGAGGCAAAATACAAAGTTAGAAACACTTTAGCACTCTGGCAATGAACTAATGTTTGACTTCTTTCTCACATCCAAAGCTTTTTATTCCAAACTGTATTTAAATGGCACCCAACTTTTTCCATTGGCACACTCCAGAAACTCAGCATGAGGACGAGAAAGTGAGTGAGCCACAACGGGGGGGGGGCACTGAGAAACTCGGTTTTCTTCAGAAGAAATCCCAGAAATCTCGGACTAAGACTCCAGCTGCTGCTGGACAGATCCTTGCAACCAAACCAAAAAGCCAATTACTCAGTCCCTTCTGAGGTCCCATTGCCACTTTCCTGGAATGATGCCTGCAGGTCCTCACACTTGGACTGACAAAGACAGCAGCTATTTCCCCCACAATTCTTTGGATTGTTACTCGTGGTGATGATGGGACGCAAGCTGACAGAGGATGTAGGAAATGACTAGAGGAATTCTGGTGACAAAAAGCCTCTGAGGACTGCAACCTTGTAGAGCAGAGCACCAGGAAAGATCACAACTATTTCGCTGTCACGATGAGACATCGTTTTTGTGAGAAACCCGACTGCTGGGCCACTTCTTCTCCTGAAAGCACTGGCAGGGAACAGGACATCTGTGTTCCATCTGGACGGTAACAGTGAAGGAGAACGTAGATCTCTGTGAGGGGTCTAAGAATAGATGTGATTTTCTTTGGGATTGATGAGACAGAAACCCCAGAATATCAAGCAGCAGAATATCCTCCCCAGGAGCATCCAGCACGCTCAGGGCTGTGCTTGGTTGGCTCTCAGAACTCATGAGCACTGGAGTCTCTGAAGCTCCCTCTGAGAGACTTAATGCTCCCTGGTGCCAGCCACAGAGGACTGGGAAAAAAATCCAGTGAAAATTGCTGGGTGACTGTAGGAAGCCCAGAAAAACGCTGTGTCCAAAGGGCGTATTTCTGAGAACTCCTGGAGAGCACGGAGGTGCTTATTAATGTATTCCTGAGCTCAGCTTCATCTTCCACATCAAGTGCCTGTAAGAGCTGATGAGTCCTTGAGTTGCTCCTTCCTAGTGATTAGGATGGCTGAAGAGCCCATTACACCAGAGCACGCAGCATGGCTTACTTAGAGCCTTGTGGGGCTGATCTAGATGATTTAAAAGTGAAACAAAAACCACATTGCAAGGCTGCAGACCTTAGCAAGCCCTACCTTGGCCAGGCCCTGTGGCTGAAGGGTGAATCCAAATTGTCAGCATACACAGGAACCAGTCCATGCACTACCCAGCACTCCTGTGAACAGCAGCTCACCTGGACCTCACCAGGAATACCAGGGCTTGTGGCAGGTCCTGCGGTGCCAGGGCAGGAGCTGCTGGCAGGCTGCACACGAGGGACGGGGTTCAAGCTCTAACACAAGTCCTGACAAATGAACATCAAGCCCGAGTTCCCTCTCTGTGCCCCTCCAGAACAGCCTGAAGAGCCCAGGGACACAGTGAGGTGTCAATGACCATGACAGCTCCTGTGAAAACCTTCCTCCTGGCTGACCCAGGGGTGGTTCCTCAGTTGCCATGGCTTTACCTTCTCCTCCCACAGAACACACTGGTGTCTGAGCATGTTAAACCCAGTTTAATATGCTGGTGTTTAACTGGGGGCACAGAACACACTGGTGTCTGAGCATGTTAAACCCAGTTTAATATGCTGGTGTTTAACTGGTGGCCAGTTAAACCCAGCAAACCCCACCGAAGACAATTCCCCACATTCCCTCAGGCAAAGGGACCAACAGCTCCCAGGCTCGCCCTGGCAAAGGACAGATCACATTCTCTGTATCATCATCTACAGTCTGTGAAGTTAAAAAGGCAACAAAACCACATACACAGAGTGCCAACCCCCGTTATCTAATCACATCCAGGATTTACATGCTGGGCATGTACACACAGCTCCGTTTGTACTTTGTGCTGAAGGAAGTGCCACTGGCAGCAATTCTGGGTCACATCTGTCTGCAGGACCTTGGCCCAGCAATCCTTCCTGGAGAAAGCTGAATGCTTTGTTCAAGCATTTTCTGCTTCCACAACCACAGAGGAATTTTATTTTTTTTCACAGATTATTAGTGGTTTTGGAGGATTTATGGTTAAGCAAACAATAAGATGGTTAAATTGTCCAATTTCAACATTTGACTTTTTAAATGGAAAAGTTAATAGGCTGCATTACTAGAATCACTGTGGAGGAAAGCATGAAACCCATCTGGGCAAAAATCAAGAGACAATCAATCCAAGGGTTTTTAAAGCCTGGATTTCCCTCTGTGGTGAGAGCAGACAATGCTCTGTACTGTACAGGAGCACCAAAGGTTTATTAAACATATTAAACAAGCTGATAATTAAACTGCTGACAGTTAAAGCCAGGCTTGGCTATCTGCACCCAGTGGAGACATTGCCTTCCACCGAGGAAACACTTTGGACCTGTGGAACTGGAGATAGGGCTCTCACACCAGGGCCAGTCCCAGCTGATAAACCCCTAATCGACATAAACAAAGCAGACAATAATGAGCATCGGGAATTTCTAAAGGTTGTTATGACAGCAACACAAATGAATTGCTGCTTCTGCCAGCCACCACTGCTCAGCTTTCCACATTGTCCCCGTGTCCTGCCTGCACCTTGGCCAAGCCCCCTGGGCCCCCTGAGCCCACCACACTCCGCACCAGCCCCTCCTGCTCCCTCTGGACCTACCTGTGGCCTTTAATGCTGGTTGTTCCCCTAGCAACAGTTTTAACCTTTTGGCATGGATTTTCCCCTGGTAATGCGATTCCGCCACCACGGCTGAGGTAAAGGACATGTTACACAGTGTGCAGCATTTGTTCTTATCCACTGAGTCACCATCACTGCCCTGGGTGGAGACAAAAACACAGACAAAAAAAAGAGGTGTGTAAGCCCACTAAGCAGAGTCACAGAGAGAGAAGAGAAGAACAGGAGGGAGGGAGCTGGGTTGTTATGCCGAGGCCGTGGCTGCCAAGGGGGTTTTCCTTCCCCATCCCTCCCAGCCTTGTCCCAGCCCAGTCCAGCCTGGGGACACCTCCAGCTCCCCAGCAGCTCCACTCTGCTCTGCGCTGGGAGCTCAGCCTGTCACTGTGTCCAGGTGGCCCTGGAGCTCCTGGCACATCCCTGAGCCTCCCCTCCCTCAGCCTTTATTCCTCTTCTCTGGCTGAGGAGTCACACAGACCCAGAGCCTTCCCTGCCATCCAACATTGATGATTCCTCCTGATGCACATTTTTAAGAGACCCCAAAACATCCAAGGGGACACAACTGGGGGCCACAACCCTCTCTGCAGGCGGGAGAAACAAATGAACAGTTTTAAATCACACAGATCCCTCCAGCAGGATCCAACACCAGCCTTGGGTGACCCCAACACAGAGTGGACACCTGAGCCACCACCACTGAAGGTTATTTTTTTTTTCCCCAAAAAAAGCACTTTTAGAAAAACGACCGATTTTCATCACTTTTTTGTTGTCGATAACTGTAAATCAAACCTTAGGGAGGAATCTCAAGAGGTGATTAGTACTGTTCTGAGTGTAATTTGCACTTCTTTTAAATAGCTTTCTCTCAAGATATTTTATATCTTCAAAGGGAAATCACTTGAAAGTTAAGAGCAGAGTAGAAAATTTCCAGTATCTATTGATCATCAGTGGCAACATATAAAGAGCCTCCAACAGAGCTCATTTGAAAAGCTGATACACTTCGGTGTTAATGCACCAGGGTCTCTTCCTCTGCCAGGGCTGCTCTTCAGTGACATTTTTTCCTTTCCAACCTACTTTTCTCAGCTAGACTGAGAAAGCAATTTAAAATAAAATAAATTAAAACCCCTTCAAAGAGCCCTGCAATACCTCATGTAGAGTTCAGGGTCCCATTTACACTGACCCACAGTTCACTGTGCAGCTCATCTGGGCTCACCCAAGCCTCTGGGCAAGTACCTCAGTGAGTGGGTAGGATTTCAGCCAGCAGCAGGAGAGGGGTGTCCCCAAACTCTTGGTGGGTCTTTGAGCCCCTCTGCACACTCATGACAAACCTCTGCTCCCTTTTATACACCAGTTTTCTACACCGAGGGCCATTAGCTGTAAGTGGGATGGACAAGCTGTTTGGGCTCTGCCATTTACCCAGGTCTGGATCATCCCCTAACAGCATCACCTCCACTCCCTCCTCCACCAGCCCAGCTCCTGCACAGAGCCAGAGGTGTTCTGGGCTGATCTGGCCCTGAAGGGTAATTATGCCTTCTCATTTGTCAGGGGCTGTTTTACCTGAAACCAGAGAGGCTGGGGGAAGCTGATCCGGGTGCCTTTTGTCACCCGCTGAATGACACGGCGCTGACAGGGTTGTGCAGGTGGTGACACCACACGGCTGCTCGCCCAGGGTGCCTCAGCTGGGGCACAGGCTCTGCACAGGGCAGCTGGCTGCTCCCTGGGGATGTCCTGCCCCATGTGCACCCACCCAGCCCTCCTTCACCACACTCCAGGTCCCGGGGCTGGAACAGTGAGCAGGAACTGAAGCTCCGTTGAGCTTCTGTAAATCCACTGGCAGCTCCTTTACCCCGTGCTGCCAGACCCAGCCAAGGAACATTTCTACATTTTGTTTCTGCAGCTTTCTCCAGCCGATCCCTCCTTGCAAACCTTCCTGACAATGCAGCACAGGAGCCACTGGCTTCATACAAACTGAAGCCCAAAAGAACTCATCACTGGCTTGGAGTTAAAAGCATCTTTTTCCCAACACTGACATCTCCACTCTTCCCCAGCTGTACTGAGCCCCTCCTCCACCCCGAATTAAACCACTAATGAAGAGCACAAGAGTCAAGTTGTTATCCATTGGAAGATTACTTGTATAAGCCTTCTACTTCTCACTCCAAAGGGCTAATGGGTGTTTTGGAAATGCAGTGTTTTTTGCTGTCTTCAAACAACAGCCAACCCTTCCCTTCACCTCACAGAAAGGTCAGGAAGCAAACGCTGTTTCCAATCCCATTGCACCGAGTACCCACAGCTGCAGCCACTTCTCCCTCCTGCTGCCACCTGGCAGAAGGACAAGGTGTTATAGTTCTGTGGTCAGCAGAACACAAACCCAATGGCACACAGCCATGTAGCAGTTCTGATGAAAAAAAGGCTAATATTCCCTTTTTAGTTGCAGATGCTTCTACACGAATTTAATTGGTTTTCACGGATTGTTTCTAATACTCATTAAAGTGGCTGTGCCATGGCCTGAGTGGCACTGCTAGAGCAGGGCACTGCACTGCACGTGTACATGGCAGGGATGTTGTTGTGCAGCATTAGAGATGTCCTGAATAGTTCTGTTCTCTCTAAATGCAAAGGCTTGTATAACATCTGATCAGCAACAGGGCTACTTTGAGCTGTAAATCTTGGCAGATTTTCCCTGCTATATTTTTATAACACAAATAATTTTAGAATTTAGGTCTGGCCTAGCCTAGCGTTCACCTAGAACATGAGGACGCATTAATCCACCCCCACTAGGGCTGCCCTTGGCAAAAGCATCAGCAAACACAGACTTACATTCCTTCTCCACACTGCCTTTCACAAAAGCAGTGGGAAATAGTTCAACTTTGACTTATTTGAGGTCTGATTGGTTCTCTGTCCTCCATATCCCACACTGAGGTGCAATGCAATATGTGGTTCCTTGTCAGACATAATCAAACTCCTTGGAGGACCCTGTTCCCCATCTGCATGCACCTGTCCATGGTACTGCCCACAACAATAACTCCATAAAATCACTGCACGATCCTGCTCTGGAGGGGCAGACTGCATCTGCAATTGGCCTGCATGCAACAGAAAAGTTCTCTAGTGTTTTAATTACTACATAAATGAGCTTTCAGATTCCTTGGGCAAAACTTGCATGTTTCTCCCTTTAATTACAAGACATCACACTGAATATCAATAGCACTCAGCCCCAGCCACGCTGAACTGGTTTGGATGCTGCGTGCTGGGAACCTCGCTGCAGCTCTGACACAGCCCCAGAACGTGGGAAGGAGCCAAATTAATAATTCCCCATGAAGCCATCTCTTAAAAATTCAGTCTCCTTCTATCTATTGCCTGACAAATGGCTGTGAGCTGGTCCAATTCCTCATCTTCATTTGTTTATTTGAGCACAGCTGAGGAAAGCAATAGCCAATCTTTAAACTGGCAGACTGAGAGCCTTTGGATAAAGCACATCGACTCCCAGAATGAGTCCTCAGAGCCCTGGGGAGGTGACACTGCTCTTGGGGACCTCTTGCTCGCCCCAGGGGTTTTTAGTCATGACGCTGTGGTGGCACCACTGGCATCCCCTGATCTCCTGCCAGCTGGAGGACGTGGCACTGCACGGCAGGTGTACCTAGAGCAGCCCTGTACCTGGCACTGTGCTCCAAGTGTACACACACAGCTCCACACCCACCTCTGCCACCCCACACTGCTCCCCAGACACTGCCCAGGGGTGAGTCCTCCCTTCTGCCCAGTGACCCTCACCCTGGAGAGGGGTGTCACATACTGCAAGTTGGGTGAAGGGGGCTGGAAGTGACCCCAGTGCTGCTCCACTGCCAACAGCACCCCAGAGTGGCCATCACCCCACGCCTGGAGGCGCGAGGGCAGGCATTGCTGCAATTCCTGCAGGCATTGCTCCCATCACCTGCCCCACCTCTCACCAGCAGACCCAGCCATCACACTGAAATGGAGCAAGCCCTGAGTATTTGCTATCAGCATATTTTTTTCCTATGAAAGAACATCCAAATAACTAAAGCCGCAATTACTGTTGCTGATGCGCGCAATAATTCTCGTGTAGTTTATTGAACATTATTTCCAGTTACTTTGCATTTCAGCTAATCTAAATGTTACCTCCGGGCACCTGATCATCTGTAGCTGTAAGAGAGAGAATGTTGTAGCCCAGAGTCAATGATTCATGAAGCAGCTGAATAAACAGGGGCTTGGATTTTACGCACATTTTCTGACCGGAGCTTTTTGGCGGGGCAGCCTCCATCAACGGGGTGGAGCATGTAGTAGAGACGGACTTTGCTGGCATGTTTCCGACTCTGGAAGGTAAGAAGAAAAGAAGGAGGAGAACTGGAGTTACAAGGAGCAAGAGGCTCAGTCACTGTGCTCACTACACCAACCCGCAGTCAGATTTCACATCCCCTTGACATACGTATCCACCACTGGAGGAGAAAAGGGGGAAGGGTCCAGGTGAGGAGCATTTGCACTTCTCAGAATTTTCACAGAGCTCTGCACGCAGCTGAAATGAGCTGTGGATTGAAACCTGCCATTAGCAGAAAAAATAGTCCACTCTGGCCCCTCTCCAAGCCCTGCTGCCTGCAGGCCCTCCAAGACACAGCAGGGATCAGACGGCCAGGGAAGGACAGCATTTGTTATTGGACCATTGCCATGGTGGGGCAGATTGAAAGACGGGGGTTAGTCTGGCTCCAGCCAGAGATACAAAAGCATCCTGAGGTGTCAGAGGCACAGACACAAAACAAATCCACAGCTCCTATGTTTCTAGAATGATAAAACCTAAGAGGGGTATAAAAATCTCCCGTGAGGAGATTTCACGCTGCCTTTGGGCACAGCTGGAGCTCACAGGCAGGTGAGGGTTAGAGGAGACAGGAGATCCCCTGGTGACCCCAGCAGCAACCAAAGCAAATCCTTGGGACTTGCAAGACTTAAAGGAAGATTCTAAAGCTTCTACAGCCGGAGCACAGACATAAACCTTCAAAACCTCGAGTTACATCAGGTCTTGTCTTCCACCAGACGCAGAGGGAAAAAGTCTGCAGCCCCAAAATACCTGCAGCCAGCATATGGGCACCAGACACATGGGGAGCTGTTACCATGCAAATGTTTCCTTCAAATCACCCTTTCCAACTGCCCCACAGAACAACAGCACCGTAATGTTATAATTTCAGATCACAGAGCTGCAATTTAAAAATATTAAATTATCATTAGCATGTTCTGGAACATTCTTTTTTCCTGTGGTATAAACTTGGAGCTAAATTTGCAGGGAGCTATATTTGTATCCACATGCAAAAATGTGACTATGCAATAATTTTTTCCACAGAGCAAATCAGTCAAGATAAATAATGTCAAATATCTGTCCCCAGCTCATCTTCCTTCTGCATTTAGCAAATGTGACCTTCCACGGTCAGAGCAGAGTGCAGAAAACCCCAAAGCTCCAGCTATCAGACCAGCAACCCAGACAGTGACTGCATAATTAGAAAATGGCAAAATGCATGTTTGAAATGCACAGGACAGAGGTGCAACACCGCTCCTGGTGCTTGGCTGCAGGCCCAACTTCCTGCCTGAAGTGATGCTTAGCGGGTCCCTTGCACCACACAGGGCCAGTCAAACGTACTGTAAAGGCAACGTGGCCAGAGCTTTTCAGCTGAATCCCTTCCCTGAGCGTTGCCACCCTGCAGAGCAGAGCAGAGCAGAGCAGTCAGCCTCCCTCGAGTCATCCTCCCCATAGTCACGAGGCTCTTCCCTCGGTTGACTTCACCCAGCACGTCACGATGCCCACACAGCCACAGCCTGCTCAGTTTAGAGGGTAAAAAAATTTGGGAGGGGTAGGTGAGTGTGTGTAAGCTGCAGAGATGTTGAGAGGAATCATCTTTATGGATCTGCTCCGTGGAGCTCAGCTGGACCATAAACGGCGCCCAGATGTCAGTGCTGAAAGACAGCAAAGCCTCAGCCTTCTGTGAGACACCTCTCACCTTCCTTGGCGCGTTTGTTTAGATTTGTGAAAGCCAAGGTAAAGAAATTACTGATCTTTGGAATAATTTAAAACTACACAGCTCCTTATGCAACCTTATTATCTTACGGTCGTAAAAGCGGAGCTTAAAATCATCCCCGGCCTCCGCGCGTATGTGGTGAGCATCTCCTTCCCTCCGTGGAGCAGAGCGAGCACAGCCCATTTGTCATCCATTTTATCTCTGGCATTTCCTACATTTACATGTGTATTTATCATCCCAACACCCCGGCAGGAGCACGGCAGGAGCACAGCGATTATTCTTGGTGTGCTGCTCGCAAACAGCTCCGCGGGTTATCCTCTCCCCACTGGAAACCTGCAGCTCCAAGGCACAGGGAGGGCAAGTGCCAGGCACATGGGGGGGCCAAAGGAAGAACCACAAACAGGAGGCAGAAAACTGGGATAAACTGGGATCAGGGCACCTCCAGCTCCCATTTTGACCCACTTCACTGCATGCACAAGCCTTAGGAAAGACAAAACCTTGCCACATCTGTAAATCCACAGGGTGGAATGAGCACACTGCCTTGTGGGGGCACCTCCAACAGCCACCACAACCTCTTGTTGGGTGAAATAAAGGTGTTTCTGTGCCCGTGAAGATTTCTGTTGTAGCTGTACAAAGCGTTGTGCCACAGGCATTTTCACTTTCCTGTCTCTAGTGGGAACAGCACCTTTTAAAGGCACTAAGTCTGGTTTAATACTGCAGGCTTGAAAACCAGCCCTGACTATGCAGGGAGCTCAGTCTGTTTGCACACAGCTGCTGCAGAGTTCTGCATTGCAAGCTCATTTACTACTGTAAGGCTCATCAATAAAAGTAAATAAACAGATCATTTCTGTCTCTGTCAAATCTACTCTAATACAGAAGATCGTGGCAGAGACAGCAAAGTTCTGGCAATTCAACCCTAAAACATAAAAGGGCAAAGCGGAGCTAAATTGTGCTATGAAATGCAATTTGATTTTGCATAAACTGGTTTTTGCAGCACAGTCTGCCTGGAGCAGGCAGCGAGGTCTCTGTGGGAGCAGTGGCAGCTGGCGGGACCTGCTCACCCTGTTTGGTGCAGGGGCTTGTCATCCTCCTCTGTGGATGTACCAGCAGCTCTGGGGAGGACTGACCATCGCCTTCACACGGCCACGAGCTGCAGCTGAGGCGTTATAGCCCAGGGGTCACCAGGTTACACAGACACACACAGATCTTCCCTTCCCTGCCTTTGCCCGGGGCTCTGGGAGAGGAGTCCCCTCCCCAGCTGCATGACCTCAGCACCCCACCCTGGCCCCAGAACTGCTCCCGCTTTCAGCCACTGATTCAAGCTGATCCAGCAGTCTAAAGCACTCTCCTTGTGAGGGCCTCCTTCCTGTCTCCTGTCATCAGGTTCAAACCAACTATCTCTGCAGCTTCCCTCAGGCTGTGCTAGCATATAATCTCATTTCCCTATTCCCCATATATCCCTTCATCAATCCTTGCTTCCTCCTGTGCTGGCAGCTTTATGGTTTTGGGCAGTTTAGTTTTCCTCTCCTGCTCCTCCTTCTCTGTGACCTCTTCTCCAGCCAAAGGCCAGGGACCCCCACCCTGGGGAGCCCCTGGCTGCACCAAACACCAGCAGAGACACAGGTGCCAGGTAAAGGAGGGAGCCACCATGGCAGCCCAAATGACTGCAGTTTCTCTTAGTCTGTAATAAATTCTTTTTCAGAAGGCCATTGGTTGGGTTCTAATCCTTTTAGTGTAAACTGTGTTGATTTTTTTTGTGTGCCTGCAGTTTCTTAATTAAATTGCCACGCAACACGCAGTCACATGATTACACCGATTTTATTATCTATATTGGCCCCACTTGTAATCTTATCAAAAGAGAGAAAGTTATTTTGGCTGGCCCAGTTCTCCCAGCCTTGTGCAGAAACCTGGTTCCATCATCCTCCAGCCCCTTTTTTCCTGTGCCCAGGAGCTGTGCCAAGCTGGACAGCTCCAGCTCCCAGACAGGACCCCCAGCATTGCCCTGTCTGCTCTGGGCTTCCTTCCTCCTGGAAACTTCCTCCACGCTCCCAGGCCCACAGAGGGTCAGCAGTGACAGTGGCCAGCACACTTCAAGCACCCACTTGTGAATTACTGGACCTGCTGACCTCAACGACATCGTTCTGGAATTTGTAATCGCTGCCAAACAACCTTCCAAGTTTCTACTGGAATGGAACCAATCTATTTCTTCCTCTATGATATAACAACATCCTCTGCGTTTTTTAAATAGACGGGAGAAGTATTTTCAGCAAATGCCTTCCCTTTTCTGCCTCTACTACCCACACAACAAACATTGTCAAGATCCCTGTGGTTTGCTGCAGAGCTGAACTCCCCGGCTGTTATTCCAGACACTGCTGGATGCCAATGTCCTTTTTCTCCCTTTGTAATTTTTGAAAAGCCTCATTTATAATTTATGGTCATTTCTATCAACTTCCCCTTTTTCCTCCACGAGTTAATTTTTTAAAAAGTGTCTACTCATGTTTTTGCCTTCCTGGGCACAGAGATATGTGTCTGCAATTCCCGAGTGCTCAGCTGAATTCGCACCCCCATCAGACTGGCTGCTCCAAAGAAAGAGAGGCACATTACTCGTTTGGACATTGATTTGTTTACACATTAAAGCAACTACTGAGGATCTATTCAGCCAAGCAACCACTAGCTCCACTTCCTTACATCTGTGATCATTCCACCCGGCTCTCCAGGCTGACTCCAAGGCGGGATCCTGAGCATGAATTTTCTGTCTCAGGAATCACCATTTCAGCTGTGATCTTTAGCTTTATTGCTTCCTATATCAATTTTGACTGTAGTCACAGTATCTCTTGTCCAACACACTGCTGGGTACCCTGGGAGAAGAAATAACTCTCTTTAGAGGCTGTGGCCAGAGCAGCATGGCAGGAGCAGCTGGGCTCAGCTCATGTGGTGCTGGCCACCCTGGGCACTGCTCCTCCCCAAACCCACTGGTAGCCCCTCCTGACATCACTCCCTCACATTCCCTCTGCAGGTGGATCTCACATCTACCCTAACGCCACCACGCATTTACTTCTCTCTCGGTATTACGGGATTTTTCCAGGCCATGTACCTCCCTGAGCAACCTGATTGAGCTGAAGGTGTCCCTGCTCTTGGCAGGGGTTGGACTAGACCTCTAAAGGTCCCTTCCAACCCAACCCATTCTATGATTCTGTAAACGTGCCAAGGGAAAGGGGATGCAGGGACACAGTGAGCAGGCTGGGAACTTGTGAAATGTGCTCCACACAGCAAGTTAAATCCTTGCTGCTCTCCTGCAGCTGCAGCTCCAGTCCCTCACCTTGGGCCACTCTGCTGTTGGGTACTGATGTTCAGGGTCTGGGTGGGCTCCACCACTGGTACAGCCCCCCCATCCCAATGCCAGGCAGGCAACAGAAGAGTTAATACAATGTCTGCTGTGCACAGGAGCAGCACGGCAGCAGCAATGCTGTTGCTCCCATTCCATCCCCGCCGTGTGGAACAAATCCCCGCTGGAGCGCGTCAGTGCCAGTCACTGCCGGGAGCCCGTCAGCCCCCAGCGCACGGGGGCGGGTCTGTCACAACACACCGCGGGAACTAACGGCTCTGCTTCCAAACACCGAGAACCCCAACCCAAACATGGGCTGCAAGTTTAAAATACTGAAGGCAAGCAAGAGTGAATACCTGGAACAAAGAGGTGCCCTCCCGGGCAGCAGGGTGGGGAAGGGATGCTGTGGCAGGGCAAGAACACTGGCCAGGGTGAACCAATGCAACCTTTCTTCACTTCCATTCCACTCCATTCCATTCCATTCCATTCCATTCCATTCCATTCCATTCCATTCCATTCCATTCCATTCCATTCCATTCCATTCCAGCTTTAATGTGACATCCCTTATGCTTCTCCATTACTGCCAACCCTGGGGTCCCATTTTCCCAGTGTTTTTTACTGCTGCTCTGAAGCACCTTTTACCTCCAGCTATTTTTAGACAGCAATAGGCCTCTGTGCAGAGGTACCTGGGAAGGGAGCTGTGCACTGGGCTTTATCTGCTCTGCTGTTGCTGCTGTTTAGCAATAGATTCTGACACTGGGAGTGCATTAAAAATAACGTTCAGCCATTAACGCTGACAACACAGCAGTAACATAGAGCCTTGTAAAGTCCCATCCCATCTCCACTGGTTCCCAGAGCCCCGTGTGATGCAGCAGCTGCTGCTGCCCTGTGTGTGCAGAGGAAACATGAGCCTTGAGCCCTAAAACCCTGGCACACACATATCTTCCTCATATGCAATGAGTGGCCACATTTACCTCAACATATTTTAACTGGGACCATTACCACGACACAAACTGCCGAGGAATATCCACAGCGGGCCTGTATGTGCACACAAAAACAGCAGAGCAGCACCTTCATCATCTCTGCAACACAAATGTGCTCTCTTTAGCTTTTTCTCCTCCAGCCAAGGCTCTTCTGTCAAACACCAGCATGGTCTGCAGGATACCAGTAATGTTTGAGCAGCCACCAAAACCTGCGAACACCAGAGCAGAGCAGGTTCCAGCAGTGGTGGGGAAGGACATGGTGACAAGGGGTAGGGTGTCCCCTCCTCCTTCATCCTCTGAAGGATTTACGTGTCACTGCCACCAAAGCAAGACACATGGCAGGTCAGCAGCAACAGTAGCAGAACATACGAGAGAGATCACGGCCAGTAAATGTCACGTTTCCTTCCATCATCACTGACACCAGCAGAACCCGACACACGACACTCCTGTGCGGCCTTTATTTTCAGTTAAAGCACATCCTTTCCATTCCTCCGTCCTGGAAATGCTTGCAGCATCTCACACAGGGAGCTGAGAGTAGAAACCCAACATCTCAGCTCCTTGCTTTCTAGCACAGCATTTATTTTGTTAAATAGAGAATGTGCTCTTGCAGCACATTAATATTTCAGACACAGGACTGCCTTTCTGAGCATATCTTGATCCTTAAGGCACTAATGTGCCAATAGTAAACAATGTTTATTATTCCTCCAGACAAGCCATCTCTTCATGCCGTTTCCAGCCAAGGACAGCCCAACTGGAAGCAGTTTAACCCCAGCACCACTCCAGCCTGTGCACACAAGGAGTATTGATGAGGCTGTCGATATTCCTCGCCTGCTTCGCTCCGGAGACAGAGTGAGCAATTCCACGGCGCGCGGCTCCCGGGAAGAGCCAAAGGGCATGGCACTTGATTTGTTTTCCCCAGCTTCTTCTGCATTTGAATTTTAATACACTTTGCCTCTGCCCTCCCCTGCTGCTCCACCACGAGCATTCAAGCAGCATTCCCTCATCCCATGAGGTGAGCCGACACTTGCACAGCCCCCTCCTGGGCTGCTCTTCCTCCAGACCTGGCGTCTTCCCTCATTTTAAATGGAAAAACAAAGCACTCTCTGAACACCTGAAGCAATAAAGATTACGGAGAAAATGGAGAAGAGCGTTACAGCAGTTTGAGGAGCAAATGTGGTCATGAATGTGCAGCTCAGGGTGAAATCTGAGAGCAACTTTGTATATGAGGTAATTTTCCTGCAGGATTTTCAAGGGGAAACATGAAAATAAATTGTAACATCTTCCTAATGGCTGTGAACACTTCTACATGGAGATGAGGACTCAGAACTAACTAAGAAACCTTAGTTCTCTTTGTTTTAGCTGTTTAATTCACAGAACAGCTCACCAAAGTGATTAATACAACCTCTCTCAAAGACAGAGCTGGAAGTAAGTGTTAAATTACAGGTAACCCAGAGAGTCCAGCACCAAAGAGGCTTCTGGCTCCTGAGGAAGGGAAGATGCAGAGATACAGGAAAAAAAAAAATCATTTCTGATTTTCAGTGGCATTGCAGCAGCAGCACATTGTCACTCACCCCTTGCAAGGACAGTGGGACAGGAGGCGTGAAATGCCCTCCCCACAGTGGCCATGGTGGTGTCTGGCCACTCCTGCCTGGCACAGCCAGCCATCACCTGCAGTGTATGGATTCTTCACCCAAACAGCCACCCCACTCCTTCCCAAGGAGGAAGAGGGAGCCAGGGATACCTGGCATGGCACAGCAGCACAGTGAGTGTCACCCAGGGAATGTCTCAGGCATCCGTAGTTCACTGCTCTATTCCAGAAGCAGGAAGAGAGTTTTGTGATACTTCAGGGAACAGATTAAGATATTAATTTGCTTTAAGAATTAAAATATGCCAGTGCACACTCTTTTGGGCATCAACACCAAGCAGTAAGATTTGCCTCATCCCCTTCTCACGGCTGCACAAAAACTGCCCAGGACCAGCCCCTGGAGACGCTCTGCCCAGCAGCGAGCACTGAGCTCGTTAGGGCACTGCTCATTTGGGAACCTCACTGCAAATCAATATCCCAAGGCAGCTACTGCGTTCAGCTCTGTCCTGGGGTGAACCCTGGAGAGGAGGGCAGGACCTGGCAGTTTCACCGGGATGGGAAGGAGAGCCAGGGTGCCTCAGACCCATCAGACAAAGCCAGAAACACAGTTGCATGAAGCACATGTAATAAAGGCAGTATTTGCTGTTTGTCAAGTTGGAAGCAAAAAATGCTGCAAACAGTCTGATCCTTTTGTCATTTTTCCACTACACTTGCCCTTGGAAATAATATCACTTAATACTGCGTGACTGACATAAAATAATTTTTTTATTCCTGGCAAAGTAGCACAGAGGAAAAGTTATTGGTTGGTGATTTGGAGAAGGAGATGAGACAGCGATTGGAACTGACTATTCCTGTTTGGCAAGATAAAAACGTCCCCCTTTCATAGGCTGTTTCCCTCTATTTTCTTACAGAGAAATGTCTTATTTTGCATGCACAGAGAGCCAAGATTCCAGTCCCTGGCACAAGGGCTGCAGAGCTCACTTGACTGCGCTAGTGAGGCAGTGGATCAATTCCCTTTCTCTCCAGGCTCGCTCAGGAAGGATAAGGGCACTGCTGACCAAAACAAAGCCACAGATCCCTTGCTGCACCATCACCCAGGGTCCTCTGCACCCGTGGGTAGCCAGGGTGGCCACCCCCAGGGCTCCTGAAAATGGATGTTCTGAAAATTTAATCTTCTGAAGTGGATATTTCCCATATGAAAAGAATCAATTTTTAACTATCCAGCGCTTTCTAGAAGTAAGAAGGAATAAAAAGAAAGCTGTGAAAATTGTGACCAGCTGCTTTGATATTTAGAAAGAAACTGAATTTTACACTCTTGCTATTAACTAATGGCCTGCAGCAAGGACTGCCAGCCTCAGGCAGGATGGAGCCCCCAACTCCACCTCCCCAGAAAACCTCTGGGCAAGTTTTCAGCCTCTCACTGTGCCTGTGGGCTATGGGGACCAGGGTGCCAGAAGATTACCAGGAGAATGAGCATCACTCTCAGGAGTGGTGACCAGAACAGATGCCCCAAAGGGACACTGCTCCCTGTCAAGAGCAGCAAAGCGTGGCACAGCCACGGGCCAGGGGCACTCCCAGCCTCTGGGCCACTGGAGGGGATCCCAACTAGTCTTTACAGCTCACTCCAAGGCTCTGCTCTGTGTTATGCAACCCACCAGCAAGGTTTGGGAATGACATTATTGTGCCAAACATCTACAGCGTCTGCTGGGATTTCACAGCGGATGACAAACGAGCACAACACCTCGCACTAAAATATACAACAGAAAACAGTGTTGTTTTCCACATTTCAAAAACATCTGCTATGAATTAATGATTCAGCCCATACCTACAATGACAGGCGCAGAGGAGACGAGATTGGCTGAGCACCCTGTGCCTCAGCAGGCGCTGCTCCTGTTTCTGCAGCAAAGCTCCAGCTTTCTGTGGGCAAAATTTGGCATCTGTGGTGCCCAGTACCAAGATCTGGAAGGTGTCCCTAAACCTGCAGCCTTCAACTTCACAGAGTTGTCAGTGATCTCTGCTGCACACAGAGGGCAGCCAGAGGGAGCAGTTCAGAAGAGCTCCTAAGAAATTCACCAAAACAGACGTGTAAAGTGCCCTACAAGCGAACGTACATTCTTGTTCCCATTGTTAATTAATGCAGCACCGCATCCTCAGTTCATGTACATTCAGCTTCCTGCACATTCTCCACTGGCCACACAATTGTCTCCCTCGTACATCAATTGCAAAACACTCGACTCAAGTAAATGCTCAGTGTAACTTCATCTTCCAGGTCCCTGTGCACAAACTCTGCAGACACTGGTAGTCTCCACGTAACCAAAACCAGAAGCAAAACAAACCTCCTGTGAGTGCAGAAGTCCCTCATCCCCCAGCTCATCACACAGAATGACAGAACCGTTTAGGCTGGAGAAACCACCAAATCAAACCAAAATATTCCATATTATCCAAATATCTGTCTTATCCCTATATTATGTATGATGAATATATAGTTAATATAGTTTATTCTCTATATACAAACTATGTAATATAAATAATGCAGACATGCATCACTTTTGGAGTCCTCCAGGCTGGATCATCTCACATGCCCTCAGGGGAGGATGGTCCCTCGTGCACAGGCACCACACAGTGACCCAGCACCTCTTCTGCTTTTGAACCTGAGACTTTCTCTTCTCCCACTGGGTGAACAGCAAGAGCCCCTCACCGTGGCAGGATCCACACCCAGGCATCGTGTTTCCTTCCCTGAAGGATTTTACAGCATCATATCCCTCCATAATTTCCTCCTTGTTTAATAGGAAAGTATTTAAGTTTGTTTTGAAGATATGCGGTGCTGTTAATTGCTGTTCTAACATGTCTCTAATAATCCATCCTAATTATTCATTGCTCGCTACCTCTTAAGTGCTTAAATACATTCACAAATTCTAATCTATTCTCTGCACAATCAGTGATTCCTGCTCGGCAAGGCACAGTGCAGCACATTTAATACAACCTGAGCTTGTTTTGCTGCACTCTTAATTGCTCTCCTTGCTAACTGTGTTTCCTCCAGTCCCGATCAAATTGCAGGCTGACTTGGCAGAAACAGGAGAAAAAGCCAGACATGCAGCAGACACCGGTGCAGTGACATCACTGACAGAGGAAGATGCCACCAAGTAAAAACAGTTCTTCCAATGCTGAGTCTTCCAAGCAGAACTGCAATGGTGGAGTGACAGACCAGGAACATCCTACCTCGTAATGGGCCACGCGCTGGGACTCGGAGATCAGCTGAGCACTGCACACCTTGCAGTAACTTTCAGTGAACAGCTCTTGGTCGATGTCAGAGGATTTCATCTGTGCGTGACAGAGAGGAGAGACAAGAGGCAGAATCAGTCACAGAAAGCAGGGAGATGTGTCTGACAAGGCTCCTACAGAGCCAAGGGCGAGGCAGCGCTTTGAGCCGAGCAGCTCTTGTCACTGTGAGGGAATGAAGCCAATGTCACACAGGTGTAAATGTGACACACAGACACCCCAATAGCTCCCATTCGGAGTCCCCAGGTTCATGCACCAACAGCCCATGTCAAGTGTTCATTCCTTGCCCTGGGCAGTTCCTGGGTGCTGCTGGGGACCAAGTGCTGGGCCCCTTCTCTGCTGCAGCAGGAGCAGGAGGACACGAGAGGCCAGGTGTGCCCAAGCACAACCATCCTCTGAATGCCCCAGACACAGCACAGGCTCCATGGCACTGCCATGACATCCATGTGTGAGCTACTTGTGAACAGCTCCTCTTCATTGCCTTTCCTATCTAGAAACACCTTGCACAGAACCAGCTGTGTCAGACATCACTCACGGCACAAAACGTGCTTGACCGTTTGTTATACAACATAAAAGAGCTTATAAAGACTTTTATAGAGAAGGCAAACAGCATCAGAACCCAGAGGAAGGTGGTTTTAAGCTGGAAGAGCACTCTGTTGTATTTCCCATTTTAGACATGGAGGAGAATTGTTTGGATGATTTACTGGGCTGTGCTGTTCTCCAACAGCTGTTTAAATATTTATGTGTTCCCCAGAACTTTCTATGAGGACACTCGCACCTTTAAAACCAGCTTTCTGAGTGCTCTGATTCACAGGAACACATTGCTCCTCTGCTCACAGCCTCCTCCTTGTGCCACTGCAGGTGAACAGATCTGAACTCACAGTCAAGGGGTGCACCAGGAAAGTTGAGGCTTAAAACAGACTGAACCCAAGCAGAGCCAGAAAACAACAGAAGCAGTTACACAGAGAGAATATTTTAAACCAACCCCTATGCAAAGTAAAAGGGAAAAGAGAGGCTGGTGCCTTCTCATTAATGCCAAGATAAAATCTAATAATTCACAATCATAACAAACCTGAGCATAATGAAGACTGATAACAGGTTTTATAGAGTTCATTCCACTGACTGGGAAGAAAAATAACATGGAAATGAACAGGCTATGAGATCTCATTAGCAGACAAAGCCAGGTGGAGAAAGGCTGGCCACTGCTGGGCTGTGCAGAGGAGCTGGAGGTGGTTATACCAAATCCCCAGTGTCCTGCCATCCCACGGTTATTGTGGTCCCTGAATATTTTATGAAAACAAGCAGCTGAGCTGACACCAGAGACTGCCAGCCTGGAGAGACCAGCCCGCCTTGAGTTCCAGGAAAAGGTTTGCTCAGGTGTTCTGGTTTACCAGACAGAAACACAAATCTCAGAGCACCTCTGCTGCTGCACGTGCACTTTGATTCTGTAAAGATATTTGGTTGTTTTCTCTTGCTACCTGCCTAGTTTTAATCTTCATTTACACTGTCCAGAGAGATGTTGCATTGAGAAACTTTCAAAGACACCAAAAGACCCTTTTAGGAATACAAGAAGTGTTGCAAAATTGCATCAAAGGGAAAACAAAGTGGGAGGAAGAAATCTCCCTTAACTCCAACAGATTGACACAAAGCAAACCAAAGAATCTCATTAAATCTCAATCCAGCAACCAAGCCAGAGGCAGGTAACACCACCTTCATTTGCATGCAGCCTGCAATGCTAGTACAAACCCTCATTGCAAAAATCGGGGTAAATCAAAAGCTTCTCAGTATTAGTTCAGCATTCCATGCTCTGATAACAGAGCCCAAGTCTGTTTTCCTCAAACGGAATCCTCTGTCCTCCTTTGCAGCAGCACTGGCTGAACAGACTTATCCAGGAACTGGATCTCGGGCATTTTCTCTAAGCAATAAGTTCTGATAGAGGTGTGGGATGTGTTCCCCTCGGTATCACAGGTTCAGCACCAGGAGAACACAGTGGTTCTGCTGATGATGTGACTGTTGTGCACCACGATTCAATGTGTAGATTACCTAATGTGTAAGTTACCTAATTAAAGTCTCTCTGGAATAGGAGACCCTCACATAACACACCCAGAGCATAGTTACATGTGACAGAAGCTCCCACTCTCCTGCCCTGCTCCCAAATCCTGGTGTATCTTCCCTGCTGGCAGGACCACGCTGCTCTGCCTGGCATCTCTTGAGCACCTCAGCGAGGCACAGCCCCTGCCTGCCTCCCTCCCAGCTCTCCTCAGAGGACAGCCTGGCACCGGGTTGCTTTGCCCTCCCCAAGCAGCTCCTTGGATCCCAGTGCTGTCCCCAAACTGCCACAACTCCCATGGAACCACTGGGGGAAGGATGGGGGAACCCTTCTCTGCCAGGGCAGTTCAGGGACCAGCTCTCTTTGCCTGGATGCACAGGTGAGCAGCAGCAAGTCCTGATTACCTGAAAGCTCCCTGTGCCCCCAGGAAGCACAGCAAGCCCAGGATTGCCAAAGCACCCTTGTCCAGGTGCAGAAATGTAACTGGGTGTCCTCACACCTGGGGTTCTGGCAGAGGGTTTCACTGTTGCTTTTTCCAGGAATTGCTTTTTCATGGTGACGAAAAGTACAGCAAGGTACAGCAGAGAGGAATGGGGATTAGGAAGAACAAAAGAACAAATGGAAGCAATACCTCCTTCATGCTTTTGCATGAATATATTAGGCTAAACAGCTATGAGGATTCAAGCATGTGTAAGCCTGGCTACTTAAAATAATTAGAAAGCTCTGGTAACAATAACTGCTCTAGGGAAAATTAAATTTTGACAAAAAATTATAGATTCACCTTAGCAAGGAAGATTTCCACACAAGCAATCCACTACCAGCACCCATTTATAGAAATCACCCTTGCAAAGTTGCCGCTGAAACCAAGACAGCCCCAGAACAGCTTTAAATTCAGCACCAGTCACTGACTTGAGAAATCAGACAATTACCTGTCCCACAGAAATGCAACAGAGGAGCAAAAGCCTCTTCCCCTCCTCAGCAGCCACCAAAGAATGGGTGCAGTGAAATGAATGCCCCTCTCCACCACGCAGGTTTTAAAGCTGCCACAGTCCCCAGGGTGGCACACAGACCTCAGGGAAGGTCCAGGGCTGGTGTTTCCTGGGGATCTGTGCAGGAGCCCCGTGACAAGCAAGACCCAAATGTCTGCTCCCTACAAAGGGACTGCTGCAGAGGTGGCACAGCAAGGCTGGGTGATGGCTCCTCTGCAGAGCTGCAAGGGCTCCCCTCTGCAGCAAGAGGCAGACTCCAGACATGAAACCCTGAAACAGAACAGAGCTTTGTGCTGTGGGTGCCCAGCCCAAAACCAGCCTCACAGAAAAGCTCCCTTGCCCATTTCTGTCTCCTCTCAGATACACTTTGCATTACCCTTCTGTGGCTTAATCTGAGCAATGATTTATTAACTTCTTCTGCCTGCGAGTGTGATAAAGGGAGTTCATAAGCAATTAATATTTATGCATTTCTAATCACTTAATGCCAGTCTGACTCTCTCCCTGCCCACACATGCCTAAGTACTCCAGGACTGACCGGCCCTCAGCTGATCTCACCTCACAGCCCATCTGTCAAAATGCAGCAGGGAAGGGAGGGCTTTCCCTGCCACAGCCATCAGCGTGTCCTCGGCTCTGAGGGACACTCAAGGGCACAGGCAGGTGCTGAGCAGGGTGGGACATGTCCCTGAACTCTCTCGGAGACTTTTCTTGCTAAGAATTGAAGAATTAACACAGGGTTCATACCCTTGTCACCTGGACACAAACTGTCATGCTGAGGAGAAGCACTTGGTCTGTGCACTGAGGTACAAATATCTGAAACTCAGGTGGGGACATGACAGGGCCTCTACCAAAAATGACAATGGCTTTGTGTCCTTCAGTGGGGGTTGTCATGGCCTCCTGTGCCACACTCCAGTGCCAGGTCCCCTCCCTGCCCCAGATCCATGGCCCTGCACACGCCAGCTCAGCACCTCCAGGAACTGTGACTTGTCTGCAATACCTTCTGCCATATGGTTGAGATCCTTCTCAGCAGTTTCAGTGACTGTAACAGCCCAATGAAAAACCAATTTGATCAGACTGATGCCAGGTTTTGGCAATGTCCAGAAAGGTGCTAACTGAGCTGCACTAAATTTTAGAGGACAGCAACCCACAATTTACATCAGAGATACATATACAAAGCCAAATTCCTTTCTAAGGAAATGCTTTGCACCAGCCCAATCCTTACAGGTGCTGAATGTGTCCCTGCCACACAGGAGAGTGGTGGAAGTGCCCTGGAATTCCTGTACACATTCATTTTTTCTATTGCCCAATCGAGGACAAGGAGTGCCTTAGGAAACACAGGTTTCAGCAACTTGGTTTCTTCCAGTCAAGAGGAGAGAAAAAAAAATTGTAGTCTCTTATCTGATTTACTCTTGAAGGCCTATAATCACTTTTTACAAAATTAACAGTCTCTGAAATCTCCACACTGGGACACAAGAGAAGCAGCAGCTGAGCACGTGCACAAATGCCAAATGCAAACAACAAGCCAAAAATTAAATGTCCTGATTTTCATGTTATGAATTATTTGTGACTCTTGCTGCTGTCACTCTCCCATGGATTAACATCTCGTGTAACACCTCCTGTTTTCGTCTGTTGTTTAATTTGTCTTGCAATAAAAAGAAAAAAAGCCTTTACTAATAATTAATGTGCTTTGAGCAACTCTGTCACTGCACTTACTTCGAGGCATCTGAAGAAATGCAAAACTGCCTTTTGAAGTGCCTGATTTCCCAGCACGACGAGACAGTGGCTGAGCCTGTTCCATGAGTGCAATTCTCCTCCTGCTTTTATTGCCCTGAGAGTCTGGGTGCTGGAGGCCACGGCAGCCAGGGAAAGGGCTGGGATGGGGCAGACAACTCATCCCCTGGTGATGACAGGACTCTGCAGCCCACCCTGAGCTGGTGCAAGAGCCCAAATTCACAGCCATGGGATCTGCAGCCTCAGCCTGTACCAGCACCTGAATTTCCTTGCTGTCCCTCCATAGTCCCAGCGAGGTGGAGCAGGGAAATGTAGCAGAGCCCAGGTAATCCTGTGTCCCAGAGGTCATGGAAGTGTGTCCCTCCTCACCAAGAGCTCCCTACGAGCCACATCTCAAGAGGATGTGTGCACCATTTTCAGTTTTTCCCATTCTCCTGCCAAATCAAAGATGTTCCACGTCCCTCCAGCTGTGCTGCACATCTGCCATCTCTTCCATGCTTCACCTTCCCTGCAGTTCTTGTTTGGTTGGGGTTTATCCCATCTCCCTCCACTCCCTAAATCCTCCACAGAGTCAATTTGCTTCACTTCTGCACTGAGCCTTTGATGCATTTTGACACGCTTTATTGGAGCCTTAAAAATCAGAACAAGATTGTGCGTGGCATGAGCTGGGGAGCAGGAGAGATCCTGCACGTGGCTGCTGCATGTGGCAGCACAGAGGGGAGAGGTTGTGGAGAACAACAGGGGGGAGACAGAAGTGCCCAGGCTGGACCTGGGCTGGTGGGAGGTGTCCCTGCCCACGGCAGGGAATTGGAACGAGGTGATATTTCAGGTCTTTTCTAACCCAAACCATTATGGGGATTCTGTGTTTGCCAGGACTAAAATAGGTACAGTCACACAACAACAGTGCCCTCCCAATGGATGGAAATGAAAGGAGTATCTCAGCTTTTCATGCTTCACACTGTGGGGAGGAAATTCCCAGGGATGTCTCGCTGAATTCCCAAGGCTCAGGAGCTCTGGGCGAGGGGGAAAGCTGCCAGATGTTCCCATCTCCTCACCCAATCATCAAGGTACCGTTTATGTAAACGGAACCAAGCAAGAAAACAGCCTGATGAACACATCAGTAACAGCAGTGCTCTGTGGCAGAGGGAAGCCAGGAGAGACAGGTAATTCCCTCCAGGCAGAACAGCAGCAGGGCCAAGTCTCCAGGTGTGTCTCTTCCTCCCCTACCTGCACCAGGGTGGGCAGCACAGCGTCCTCCTGGCGGGGGAGCAAAGGGACTCGAGTTATGCACTAAAATCCACCAGGGACTTTTTGACCTCCTGCCTGTTGGGAGTGGGAACAAAAGGCAAACAACAGAAATTACAGACACACAGAACCAGAGAGCAAAGGGCAGATCTGGGCGTGCAGTGGGGACGAGCCCTCCATGCCCCAAAGTGCCCCAGGGGACACGAGGGAAGGGCACTGCCAAGTTCAGAGGGAGCCACTCTGCAATTCTGTCAGTAGCATCACTCCTTCCCTACAAATGCAAGTATCCCATTAAGCACATGATTTTTTTTCTAATTATTCATACTACTAGCAGGGCTTAATTGCAAACATGTGCTGATTTGAATAAAAATACATTAAAAAAAAGAGAGAGATTGATATATTGTGACTATTTTAATACAGTTTGTAGGAATTCAAGGGAGAGCAATCCCATTTCGTGCCTCGGGGTACCAACAGTGGTGTGTCCTGCACCCTTCAAGGACAGGGCTGTGTCACTCACTCCAGCACGGCCAGGTGGCACAGCTCAACCTTCAGCAGTGGGGATAGGCCAGAAACCTCCTGAAATAAAGGTTAAAACAGACCTGTGCAGGCTTTGCAGAGACTGCACTCCAGAGGGGCTGCTGGAGTCAGATGCAGAGGGGAGGGACTCGCTTGCATTAGGATGGACAGAAAATGAGGGATGGTTGGAAAAAGAGGGACCCTGACCTGGGACCAGCTGCTGCAGGCACCTCTGTATGGGAACAGACTCCCCTCGGCTCAGCCCAGCCCTGCCCAGCCGGGGCAGGATGCCTGCTCTGAACCCCCGACATCCCCCCGCTCTCCCCCGCAAGGTTCCTCCCGCCGCAGCCCCCGGGGCGCGTTTCTGCAGCCCCCGGAGCCCCCGGAGCGTGTTTCTGCAGCCCCCGGAGCCCCCGGAGCGCGTTTCTGCAGCCCCCGGAGCC